>JAPYYV010022187.1:0-14520 GCA_030522625.1 Copidosoma aretas
GGGGGGGGGGGGGGGGGGGCGGGGTACGCAAGTGGACTCCATACCTGAAAAAATCATCGGCTGCCGCCCCTGGTAATGGCTCGTCGAAAGAGTGTCGGACCACTGCGGCCATGTTACAATAGAAGCAGGACGGACACGCTGTTCAGGAGCAGCAGCAGTGAGGCATCTCGGCGTCACATCAGGGCGAGGGTGCTACGGGATTGTCGTCCGAGTACGGAACCAGAACAGCAAGTTCTACTGCGCGAAGTTAGGGTCAGGGCGGTGCGGGCGGTCAAGCTGCAGGGTGGCGGAGAGCACGAAGCCATGCGAGAGTCACTGTCAAAGCTGGTGGTGGTGTTGATCAGTATCGAAACTCCCGATATTCGACCTTCTTTGAAAACGAAAGATGTTTTTCCACGCCTTGAAAAAGTCTTGTTTTCATCTCCAAATAATTGATACGTGAGATCTGGGGGGAACAATTTCTCGCTGGAAAGTTTCTGTTACAGCAATATGTATATTTTTTATCTAAATGATGTTTAAACGAGCAAAGCGGTCATTGGATAAATTTTCGACCTGCTCTTGCAGTAGAACCGGCGCGTGTCTTTATGCTATCGGGGTATATTAAAAGTTATCTGCGTTCCCTGCGCACGATGATGCATTGCGAAGTAAAACTACGCTAACGATCATTCGGAAAAATTTGTTTTCAAAATTTAAGCATAAATCGCTTATTATATGGAAATACCAGCAACAACAACAACAGCAGCAGCAGCAGCAGCAGCAACTTCGGTCTTTCGTATCTGAAACACGAGTATACGAAGCTTGGAGATATAATATCCACCCGAAGCATTCTCCGGCCTCAGATAGTACGCCGAACTCTTGCGGCAGCGACCTCAAATAATTTTCCTCCCGATTTTTCGTCCGCGCGTGCATCCATAAAGCCGGCAACCATAACCAGCCCTTCCTCCTCCAATGGGCCGTCGATAACTGGCCTCACAATCCGCTGTAAATGGGAGAACTTGAAATACTCGAGTACAAGAGTCCGCGCGCCACATACACATGTCTATAGCATGTTTAAAAGCAGAGCGCCGGGCTGCGGACTGCCATCAGGTTTGCCCCGCAACATTTCTCGCTATCAGCGAACGCGAAAACGCTCTTTGCCTCTATCTTCCGCTGTACGAGCAACAAAGCTCACGGGGATCTGAACCGAGTAACCGACTGGTGCACACACTTATATACACCCATGTGCATTTGTATGCATTGGCTGTAGGAATACAAGGAGGAGGAGGAGGCTGCGCGTGCTGTGAGGTGTATAAGTGTGTGTGGGTGACCTTTTTGAGTGCCGTTCTGATAGCCGCTGTCTTATTTTCCGTCGATGGCTGACGATGTGAATTTTCCGCGAGAGCTGGCTCTACTTTTTTGCTCCGAGTATAAAAAGGATCGCCTCTGTGGTCCATACTACAAAAAGTATTTCCATATATAGGTTGCAGGAGCCATTTCAGAAAAAACCTCGAGTAAGGAGTTTTCCACAGCTGGAAAATATTATTTTTCACGCTCGATCTTTAGGGCGAATATTTTAATTTTTTCCAATTTCCAGGAATACGGAAACACTGGTAAACAGAAGACAAATGATACGTAGCGCAACCTTTTCATTAAAAAACAATTTTTACTGTATTTTTTGCGTGTGCAAGGAAAACGATTCTTAATTTATCTGAATTTAGAGATGATAAACTGTTTTTGACTTTGATGACAACAACTGATGGTTGCAAAGCATGATTTTATTCATCAAGTAGCGCGGCAGCGTCACGTTGGCAAGTATAGGAGAACTATGACAGCGTGCAGTCGCGACACTATTATACTTCTTCTTTTAAAATTTTATCATGACCTAATTTATTTATTATCGCAAATGAACACTTGGTATTTTTTTTATAAGCTGGTTATTTCCTGAAGTTTTATACGACAAAAAATCCGGTCTGAAAAAGTTTCATTAACATTGACAACGAGCATACCGTTAATGAAAAGTGCTCGATTTACTTTATAAAATGTTTTCTTCAGACGCAAGAGATACAGACATATTGCTCCTCTCTGTCTCTCATTACGGGAGACCGTAAGAGCAAGTGACAGGTCGGAGACAGCATCTGTGAAACTGTCGGAAGCTAGCGATGCTGACACCGGTACGACAAAGAGAAAGAGAGAGAGAGAGAGAGAGAGATATGTGTACATAACTGACACAAATAAACAGACGAGCAATCAGCATCGTTAGATCATGACGGTGTGTGGTAGTGAACGAGACGATAAGTAGGTATATGATCAGTTTACAAAAAAAAAATCCTACTCATCAAGAACCCTTATCAGGAAAAGCTGTAGCTGCGAAGACGCACACAAGAACGTACCAGATCTACAACTGTATTAATGAAAATCAACCCCGAGGAGCATGTTAAAAAACTTCGAATAAAAATGTTTACGAATCATAAATTTCATTATTTCAGCTGTAAGTAGATCCGGTATGTTGTTGTGTATATCTTTGTAGCTGCATGTTTCCCTAATAAGGGTGCTGGAGGAGCGCCGAAATATCGGAACGTAACCTTATTATAATTGTGTAATGAATAAAGTCATACCATGAAACTATCAGTTGTTGTCACCATTGATTTTTGACTTAATAGCAAGTGGATGGAAGATATGAAAATACAATTAATGTTTTAGACTTTTTTGACTTTTTCTTAAGGGATAATGTTGGAAATTTCTTAATAAATTCAATAGTTATTGTGTTTAGTTACTTGCACCTCCATGATTTTTTTGTAAATCCGATAGTTACACTTAAAGTTTTCATTGTTTTTCTCCATTAGACTAACTTCGTATTGGTCAGAAATTATCTGAATAATGCAATTCTAGTTAATTAGATTTTATATGTAATATACAGATAAAATACAATTGATACATTATATTGACGTGTAGGTTTGTGGCAAAACTTAATGGGGATCAAGCGTAAATACGTTTTTGTCAGATCCTGATGAAATTTTACACATTTGTAATTAAAGCTCTAAGCTTTCGAAAGATGTCAAAGACGATACAGCTAAACATACGGATTAAAAAAATATATTTATGATTAAAAATGAGTACCTTTGTATAGGTTAACATAGGCTTCTCGTTGGTGACGATTGTCATTCTTTAATAACATCGAAATTTTTTTACAGAACCTCTCTAAAACCGAGCCTGTAACTTAAATCAATATGTAGATTACGATGAAAAAAGGAAAATACCCCGAAAACATATTATCAGAGAAGATAATTTAGTTTAAATGTAAAAAATGACCGTCATTTACCACATTTGCTTGGAATGGGTTCTGAAAATGAGTTATTTGTTTCATACAAAAGCTAAAAAATCTTTTCTCCTGCTTTTATCAACAAAACAATAAAAAAACTGGTTGATTAAAATACCAATTTGAGTTCAAACTATTATAAAATAATGATGTCCCCTTTGAGGCCTCAACGCCCTCAACTAGATAGGGCCCGTAGCGCTTGATCCCCCTTAACCTGTCATTTTTCTCAAGAACAGAACAATTTTTCTCACTCTTTCAACGTACGTCGTATGAACTAAATGATACTGTTTGTTCGAAGCATACCTTTGATATTCACCACTTGACTAATAGCAAACATTTAAGAAAGTCACATAGCAGCAAACGAACACCGAACACGCGAAAAGTAAATAATAAGTCAATAGATCCGAGAATAGATGAGGGATAGATGATACACACGCAGTCGGGTAGTCGGGGCAAACCCTATTTTCATTAGGTCCGTTAATGGTTAATGGGTGGCAAAGTGGTCAGCGACCGGAACAAGGGCTAAGTCCGTCTTAAATCCCGACGGAGGCGAGGAGAAAGGCAGGGGAACCCCCTTGACGGGGCAAACAGGTCCTCACGCTGCTCTGCACGCCAAGAACTCCAGCAACAGCCGCGTAATCCGCAAAGGATATAACCATCGACTGTTCTGCTTCGGGATGTTTCTCCTCGTCCTCCTCTCCTCGGCTCGTCTTCGCATTGTTGGTAGCATATGAATGATGGAATAGGTGGGAGGTCTAAAATCGGAGAGGCGCTGAGTGCTCCTGTATGGCTTTCGTCTTTGGATAGGTTGGCGAAAGATTCTTACGGAAAAAGAGCAGGACTTTGTGGGAAGTAAATCGATTAGATGGGTCATTTGTCATCCTTTAGAGATTTTCATCCTTAATCATTTTTGCATCCTAAACACAGCACTTTATTTTGATTAAGTGTTTTTCAATAGTTCGTGATATAAATAGTGAGGATCTGTAGGCAGAGGTCGTCTTAGTTACCTGATTACTTCAAAAACAAAACTCATTCAGAGCTTGCAGAAGTGTGACACATCCGTATGATTTTGGTGACTGTATATCTGACGATCATCCAAGTGGACTGGTATGTACACACACATTTAAATGTGATGAAAACTTCAGTCCAACTCGTAGAAATAGAAAGCGATAACTACCTGAATGTAATTCTGGACGAAGAGATCCACTACATTGTCTCAAAAAACTCATTCTTGGCCGAACAATTTACTGAAAGCTTGAAATTCTAACTAGTCCCAATTTACTGTGCAGCGTATGGTAGATTGAAATCAAATCGTCGAAGTCTACCAAGAGATAAACTCAAATATCTGCATGATAATATCATACAGCAGTGGTTTCATAAATGCTTGGTTTTACAATTAGCGTTTCTTATTATCTGTTCTTTGCGGAGCAGAGTTGCGGATAATCTTTACTCTTTTTTCATCCTACCCAATTGTTTTCTTCAACTATTCCTTTCATTTGCAATACTTTCTGCAAACCAGAATGGTCATGAGCCCTTTCGGCATTCCAGATTTATTTTCATTTCTTGTTCTAAACATGAAGGTTCGTGCGCGGCGTAAGAGAAGTATTCCGCGAGAATATTAGAGGAGTATTTTAACTTTAAAACAGATTTTCAATCCGAATCGTTCGATCTCATGCAGAAACGCACGATCATCGACGCCACGACTGTTTTTGCATCATTATGTAAGCAACATGTTAGACGTTAGCCTTTTCCTAAGGGGAGGAACGCTGGGGGAGATAAAAACTCGAGGTTCCGCTTCGATCGTATAATTCCTGTGTACGCGCGCATGGATATATCGGGGCGGAAGCGTCGCAAAGTTGGGCTGCGGGATTCCGATCCAAGCCGAGAATCATAGCCTCGAGGGCATAACAAACTTCCCTCCGCACTTAATCGTCGGCCTCCACCGAACCGAACTGTATTATATGCAAGGGTGGAAACAATAATAATAAGCCCCTGTTTTCTGTCTCTCTCTCTCTCTCTCTCTCTCTCTCTCTCTCTTTTGCCGCTGGCTAGTTGCTACTGCTACTTGCCTAAACAAATAGGAGTACAACTGCTGGATTAGTTAAGATTATATATCATACCCGAAGGTTTATGAAATATGGCGTTGCCTCGCTTTAAAATTTTTTTCTAGATTTTTTGTTTAGCCACAAAATTTTTGTGAACAAAACTTTATGAATAGTGGTTAATATTAGCTAATTTGACACATAGAACTCCTTTTTCTCTTTGTTATTTTCTTAATCACAAATGTTTCGTAACTACTTTTGAACCCATATGAATTCGACATTTTAAACTACTAATAATGATAGCAATATTAAAAAAAAAGAGTTATGATTTCTAATAAAATTGTTAAAAATGTCGTCTTCCTAATTTTATTGACTATTATCGGCCTCGTGCGCATAACGCCACCAAACTATATGCATAAAAAGTCTTCCAAACGTTCTTGGATTCCTCGTTTGGTGGCGCTGTTCCGGAATTGCGCACGAGGCCAACATACATATCTTTTAAAGGGAATACGAAAGTTTCACTTTTAAAACTATATTTTTTGATGTCTTATCAATCAACTTGGATATTTTAATTCAATTACTAGTATAGCTTCCAAAATCAGTCGTCAGGGATATCAACTTTGATAAGAAAGATATATTTTTCCATACTACATGATATTTTCTACACGTTCGAGGTCATTAAAATAGAAAATCAATCTTTTGATTGTGTTTTGGAAATTCACAGACTTCAGACGATCAAAAAGTTTTTTTTTCCTCCAACGATTAAAAATTGTACATCAATTATTTTGTGAACATGGACCAAATGTCACCATACGATCCTTACAGTCTTATTGCTGAACTTCTCTTCCACAGGTAGTATATTATTCCTTTATAAACTTCAGATCCGATTAAATATGATAAATTGAGTCCCCGCCACACGCGCACGGCGGCCTTCACCGAACTGATCTACATAATGTGCAAGTACCGATGCTACAATAATGAGTCCCAGTTTACTCTTTCTCGCTCTCTTTCTTCTTGCCTTGCCTTTCCGCTTGCTAGTTTCTGATCTTCCGCTTGCATAGATAAACAGGAAAACAACCATAATATCGATTGAAATTATGTATGAGGATACACGAGATGTGTTGGTTCATTAACTCTTTTGTACATAAATACTAATCAAGCATCCATAACTCTGACGATTAGATATTTTCCAAACCACAACATCACTCCACCAAACTGGCAAACCACCAACAGCATCAAAGCACAAAACCAAATTTAACCCTCGAGACAGCAATTAGGCATGCACATTCTCTCAAACTACCCACGCAGCCGACTCGACGTTTTTTTTCACGACTCGAGCATAAAGAAAATTCATTTCTCAAAACAACAGTTGGAATAACTGTTATGAGAATGAGACCCGCTACGTAAGATTAAGGCGCCCCCTTTCTCCACTTCTCCCTCCACCGCCCCCCTTCGCTCTCGTCTATATGAAATAATTATTGCGCGGGGATTTGGCTTGTCGGCTATTGTGGCGAGGATGCAAATAAGAGAAGGACACGAGCGAAGAAGAGCGCGAGCGAGCGAGAAGGGCAGGGGGGGTGGGGGCAAGGCAATTTCCGCGCGGTTATAAATTATAAAATAATCCTACGGTTAATTCCCAGCCTATGCTTCGTCGGTCTTCCCCCCCCCCCCCCCCCCCCCCCCCCCCCCCCCCGGCGTGTCTTTTAGCAACAACCCACCACATTTTTTATATCGCCCGGCCCCTATCTCGGGTATTTTAGAGTCGCGGCTGATTTATTGGCGCCTTTGTAGTCTTAAGTACGTTTGATAGCGGCTCGGGGGGGTTATTGGGTATTGTTGCCTCGTATTGCTGGATTTTCTAGTAAGAACGTGTTATTGAAGTGGTTAAATTATGCAAAAATCATCGGACAGATAATCATTAAATTTGAAAGTATAGATATGTATTTATTATGTAAAATGTGTTTTGGAAGCTTGTGAAAAGATCAACAGCAGCTGCTGACTTCGAAGGGAAGCGTGTTTTTTAGGCACCCATAAAAAAAAAAGGAATGCGAATGTATAGGGTGACGAATCGACAACGAATGTGATGTTTGGATTATGGAAAAGGGGACGGTGTGCAGGGCTTTTTATGTCAACCACTTGATTCGCCGATCTATTATCGGGAACAAGAAAACCGCATTATACTATCCAATGCTTGCTTCAACAGTCGCCCATGCGTATGTTAATCTTACTGCTCTTTTATCGTGGGTTTATCTGGATGATATCGATTCTGAGCCACAATTTTCTGTGCGAGCGTGGAAAAACGTAAAATATAATTTTATCGAACATATTTCCACGACTTCCTTTTCCATTAACTCCGCTCTGCCATGAACTTTATACACCTCGCAGTCCATCTTTACAAAGAAATGAGTCTCGTTGGATATTCTAATCTCAATAAGGAAAACCAAGCTGCTCCTCGCTCTTTTATCCCGGCCCGGATGAAATTTTCAGCCCAAGAAACAGAGCTCCCCCTGCGAAGTAATAATTCCGTTGTGATTCATGATGCGCGACGGCATTGCTGGGCAATCGTGACTTTAAATCAGAAGTGCCTGCTTTATGAGCCGCGACGATCTCGGGCAGCTTGCGGCTAATTGAAATTTGAAAAGAATGTGTCAAACGTGGGGGTGGAGGACCTTCCCCTACCACCTCGGGTAATGCGAAAAGGAAATACATTACCATCGATGGTTATCAATTTTACGTTAATTTTAATGGGATTGGGCCGATAAAGGGGCTTTTTATTCGTACTCTAAGGGGATCGGAGGGCGAAATGTTCAAATAGGAATCTGCATTATCGATATAGTATACGTTTTAAGTTTTATTGCTATGATTTGAGTGAACATAACAAAATGCGAGTACAAAAGTACTAGAGATTTAATCTACTGACTAGCAACTTAAAAAGCATTTGGTTCAACTATCGTCTTCATCGGTTCAGAATGAATCGTTTTCTGACCAAGAGCTTTTTTAAGATCGTCCCTGGAATATTTGCTCAAAACCTTACCAGTTAAGCCTTAATCAAGTGCCTCTAAACTTGTGTTTTGCAGTATTCACCCAAATTATAGTAGTACGACTCGAAAACTGTACTTTACCAGTTCAAACATTCGCTTCAAAAAATAGATTTGAAATCAAAAGTTCATTATTGAATTCGTAACGTTTGCACTGCCAATTCACCCAACAATGCAAATTTATCTCCCAATAATTCATCCGAACTCAAACTAACTACAGCCCAGCATTTTTCAGTAAAGTTCGCGCCTACTCTTGAATAATCCTCCGAAACATTAAGAGTATTTTTTCCACTCCTCTCCGAAGCACGAGGAAAAAAACTTTGCGCTTCCGACACGTTAATTCCCACCCAGGCCCAAGCCCCGCGAAATAAGAAGCAGAGCGGGCAACAACTCACCTGATGGCCAGCCAGCCGCCGTTGTTGTATTAATCCCTGCAAATTTAATGCCTCCCCACCACCCCTGCGCCCCGCGACTAATTTCAATACCGCGCGCCTTATATTCCCTCTCCCCCGAGTTCTTCGCGCGGGAGCACTCGCATAATTGATTTCCACTCAGTACCGCAGTGCGCGGCTCTCCGTTTCCGCGACAAAGTCGTTTTCCTTGTGTACAAGGGGGGAAAACGCCCCCAAGGCTTGACGAGATAAATCTTTCGGCAGCGGCGCCTCCGCTCGTTGAGAATTTCTCTAATTAAATTATGCAAAATAAACGGGCTTTCTCCGCACATCGTGGATCCGCACGGCGCGCGGAGTGCGTTCTCGCCTCGGCGCGTGGATTGTAAATCATTTTTAGATGCGCGCGCGCTTTTTTCTTCCTCTTCTCCGACTTGTGTGTACTCGATGAGGTTGCGATTGCGGGCGCGGGCTTTGGCGAGGGAGCGAGACTTTTGTTTCGGGCGTGGCGTTGCTTTTTTTTTGGGGCCGCGGAAAGTTTGGTGAGTTATGGTGCGGTGGGTTGGGTTGTCGTAATCGTGATGCATGAAGTTTTTACACGCTTTTATTTATTGAAAGTACGGACGAAGTATTTGAGACTTGCATTATCCATACACATGTATGAAACTTATTTTTGGTTACTAATTCATTGTCGTGAGTTTCATAAACACATTATGGTAATTTTCGGACATGACTGGGTATTACTTTTTCTTGTATTTGAATTTTTTTGTCTCAATGCTTCAATCTATAGAAAATAAAAATTAAATCAATTTTTCTCTGTGAACCTTTGGAATTACAAATTTTACTATTACATGCTATTTAAAAAAATTTGTGGAATCTACATTCTCGATTTTAAGTATTTTTGACTCCATCCTAATGGTCTAAATTGTTAAAAAATTAATAAATTTCTATAATTAATTGAGATTCTGCGACGATTTGTTGGTAATCGAAAAATCATACCATTTACCTCTGAAATAGCGAATAAAAGCAAACAAACAATTTTCATTTCCATGATCTCAAAAGTTAACAATGTATCTATCAATCAGTATGATCCAACGGTGCAAATCTTTAAAAGTGCAATTTCAAACGATTCTTTTTTTCACAAAGAAAAAGCATTTATATGTTCGAAACTCCCCCAAATGGCTGTTAATGACCCATAACAATAAAATGTTTGATAATCATTCGAAGTACCTCAAGATAACTTACAAAGAATAGGCAACGTTATAATATTTACGTTGTTATCACTTCAAAAAAAAAAACCAACAGCAATAGCCCACTATTAAAACACGCGAATGCACGTTTCTGACAACACCCATCCCCAGTACAAATCGCTCCTCCGGACTCACGATAGCACCATAAACATCCTAGTGCAAACAGTATCCACAGCGGTGCTCCGCGAAATCACCCACGAGGATCAGTCCGCCGATCCAATTAAAACTCCCATCGAGCGCGCGCTCTGGTTTTCCCTCCGCGCTCATACAAGTAGGATAATCATCGACTCTCGGGGAAAATTTGCGTCCTGTAAGTAAAGCGAAAACGCCGCGCGCCCCGATAAAAAAAGTGGCCCAGCGAAACTCGCCGAGTCCCGCGTCATAACCTCGGCGCGCGCAGCCGAGCAAACGAGAGCCGCGGCGTTGTGCCGATAATGAGCTCGAAAATCGCGCCCCGACACGCGATGATCTCTCCAAATTCGGAGAGGATAGCCGTGTAGCCGACAGCAGCGCCGCCGATGCCGGGGAGATTGGCGAGTAATAAAGTTCAATCAGGCGCGCCCGGATGAAAGACAGACGGAAAGGGTGCAAGGACGGGGGAGGGGGGGGGGTTGATCCGAACGATCGGCAAAGTGGCTGCTATATTACTGCCAATGGCGCGCGGGTCGCGAAATTGGCAATAACAGGGATACGCTCGGCTGGCTGGCTCATCGCTGCCGCCAACTTTCCGGTTCTGGTTAGCATTCAAATTGAATCTTCGCGGGCCCGTGAAGAGTCGAGCGCCGTCTGTGGGCTGGGCCGATGCGGGAGAGCACCAGTAGTACTACGGAGTTTTAAACGCTAACCGGTAGTAGACGCGCGCTAATGGACCTCACTGGCGCAGAAGTTGCGCGGAGCGGCGGAGGGGGGGGGGTGTTCGATCGCGGGAGGAGTGGATAAGAAAGGCGGAGGAGATATTAATGGCGTAGTTCCGCGTCATCGCTATGAATTTGAAGTTTTGTAACGAGGAGCTTCAGGGATGGTATTAATACCTCGATTCATACTGACAGGTCATAATATGAATAGTTGAAATTTCAGAAGGCTTTGTCATACCACGTTTGAGATGGTTGCGCATGGAGCTTGATTTTTTACCTAACTGGGAAGTGTAAGGCTGAGCCTCTGGTCAACTTAAATTTTTTTCACTTGTCTACCAAGGACGGCTCTTAAACTGATATCCAATGAAATCTACGTATAGTATCGTGGATACTAAATTTGGAATATCCCAGCCTTACCGTTTTTGTGATGTAACAGCTTAAAGTTAACTCGGCGACAATCAAACCAATTTGACAACCATAATAGACATATGTCCATGATGATCACCGTAAGAGTAACCGAGACGGACAGAACTAGCGCTTTAAGGTTGGATATAGTTGCTTAACCCAATGTTTTCGAAAGATGTGTAAGTAAATCCCTACAACTACCTCTCAATGCAGGGACTGTGCCAACACGCGTCGTGTCGTCCGAAGAATCGAAAACCACTCGTCGACGAGTCAAGAGAGCAGTGACAGAGAGAGAGAGCTGGAAAAGGGACTGTTTGCTCGGGAGTTAGAGTAGAGTCAGTCGGCGCGCGAGAGTAAGTCGGAATCCCCTTCGACACGGCTCGTTTAGTCCCCCCCTTCCTACCCCCCCGCGTTGACGGATTCGCGCAACTCGAGCGGAGGGGGAGAAAAAAAAGAAAGGAAGAACCGGGGAGCTACTCCAGCGCGTTGGGGGAGAAAAAGTACGGGGGGCGAGGGTGCGTTCGTTTTTTTCTCTCTCCCCGTCCTCGTGCCAGCGAGCCACCAGCTACGCACGAATTAGCCCTCGGTCTGATTTGGACTGCTGCTGCCTGCGCGAGCGAGTTCTCTCTTTCTGCCGGAGTTATCGTGTTACTCTCCCTCCCCCCCCCCCCGCTCTCTCTTTTTCCTCGCCACAAAGGCCCCCCCCCCCCCCCCCCGCCCCCCACCTGGGACGCCACAGACGGGAACTCGAGAGTGGGACACCCGTTGCCGGGATAACCGGCTTTTGTGCTTTGACTTGCTTGGCCCGGGATTCTGATGTGTCAATTGCCTTGAGGAACTTTCGAATGGACTCGGAGGCTCCTCGCTTGGGTTATTCTGATCTGACTGTGATCGATATCGATTTCTGTTGATTAAGGTGGTTCAAGAGTAAAATATTTGCAAACAGAATCAAAGGAGATTTTGAGGAATTGATTATTGAGTAAAGATATATTCTTCCTCAGAATTTTGGATGAGGTTCAGGAACAAAAAGATTGTTGAAAAATGGTGTCTCAGCATCGGTTTTCATAAAGAGCAGAATTCTTTTGACATAAACATTCAGTGGAGGAGAATAACAAAAAATTAACAGACTATCGGCATCTACAAAGGTAGATGGGGATGGCGACCTAGCAGGCTAAGCTCAGATGGCGCCAGAGTAGAAGTAAGACTCCAACCAATCAGAGCCTTCAGACGAAGGGCGTTGATTGGCTAGAGCCTTGCCTCCCTGGCGCCCTTTTATCGGTCAAAAGTCTTCAGTCGCCATCCCCAAGCGTTGACGAGTTTCATCGAATGATCTTACGATGCAGACATACATCATCGGATATTTTGAGGTTAAGCGCAATCGTAACTATTCCTAGAAACTTATGTATTTTAATCAATCCTGCAACACTCGAAGTTCAGCAAACTTTTTTTGAACCCGAGAAATTAAAAACAAATCCATCCAACAGTCATGCGTTTGACTTCAGAGTCGGTCCTGAACCGCCTCAATACAACGCCATCAGCTATTCCCGTGCGAATCGCAAGCACAATCGATGAAGAAGACGGCGAAATTAAATCCCATCAATGGCCAAACTGCGAGGACTGATCAAGCTCTCACCGCGTCTCCGGCTCCTCGAGCCCGTCACCCACACCCGCCGAGGACATAGAAAATCCAACCCCCTCGCAGTCCCGTCGGACCTCCGTGTCCCTGCAGAACGGCCGTCCTCGCCGCTCTGCCCCGGGACTCGAAATGGCTAATTTAGCGCGCGCGGCTCCCCAGAGAAAGACAGACTCGAAGAAACAGCTTCCCCCTATGTACCCCCCGCCCCTCCAGCCTCCGTCTTAATATAATTCTGGCCGAGGTAGCTATGCGAGCGCCACCGTTGGATTTAATCACGGAGCCAGCGAGGCGTGCGATATTTCGGGAGGGGGGGGGGGGGGGGGCCCCCGCCTAGCGCGCCCACACCGAACTCCATGGACGCGCGAACCGGGAGGAATCCTCCTCGCAAGGACGACGACGCTGAGGCGGACTCTTATTGCCAAATTAACCTGACCTGTCGGCGCGTGCGCGGATACACGGGCGGGAGTCGGAACAACGTTCCCCCGCCGTCAGTTCGAGCAGCGCGAATTTGGTAATTTTCATGCGCACGGTTGACCGGGTCCCGGGTTGATTAAAAGCTGGAATTATCCTCGGACTCTGGTACTGATTAAACCGCTGCGGGGGGCTTGCACCCATACAGACACCCGCGTGTGCAGCGAAGTTTGTAATTGGGATGTGGGAAATTGAATTCGGTTGTAGCGCTGATGGTGTTTCGCGGTGCGACGGGTGATGGTGCGGGGATCGCGGGCTGTGGATGTTTTATCGATCTGTACAGGGTCGGTGGGGAGGATTTCGCGGGACCGATGATCGATGAATAATGTTTTCTTCTTTTATGCTTGCAGCTGAACTGCAGATGGATGTGCTGAGGGAACGACAGGTTAAGGACAGTCTCGAGCGACAGTTGCAGGACGAACGGAAGATGAGCGGTGAGTGGGACTTTTGTTGAATTTTTACGCTCGACGATCGATCGAATATTCCATGATTGAGCATGATGATGATAAAGTGATTCAATGAGACTTTATGCAATTTTACGTGAAATTAGTTATCGATAAACAAGTATTTTTAAGGTTTTTAATCATGGTACGCTGCATTTGGATGTATCTTAAAAAACGTACCCACATTACATTGTTTATTTCCCTCTCTCTTACGGCAATGATTCGCCCAAAAACGATCCTCCGTATATCCAACGAGATACCCACTCGGGGTTTGTCATCACCCGCCAATCTTTCGTACAAACTAGCGCCTACCTTGAACTGGCCTTGAACTGGAACAAAGAAAAAAAGGATCCCACCGCTTGTCGCTGAAAAATGAAAATCCCAAACCACCAGCTCGTCTCCTCGGCACAGCGCAGAGAAGACGCCGCCCACCGCTCTCGGCTCTCCCGAGCAGCAACGATCGAAGGGCTTTCGAAGCGAACAAAGACAGACGAGCATGAAGCAGGGCGACGGCGAAGGAGGTGGAAAGGGGGGGGGGGGGGTTGGAAGGCTAAGGCGTAAACATGGTAATAAACCAAGAAGCCGCGGAGGGAACCACCGCCCAAAAACGATCCTCCGTATATCCAACGAGATACCCACTCGGGGTTTGTCATCACCCGCCAATCTTTCGTACAAACTAGCGCCTACCTTGAACTGG
>JAPYYV010022188.1:0-11772 GCA_030522625.1 Copidosoma aretas
TTTTTGTAATCAATAGAAAACAATATAGATTAATACATGAAACGTTTTTTTTAACCCTTTTTTAGGTTATTTTTTAGAATTTCGTATATGAATATTTTCTGCATGTACAAAAGTGTCCAAGTACTGGGTACTTTACCTTACACCCAAATGATGCATCGCGTATTAAGTATTTGCGCGAGTAAAACAGTTTTCCCGTTACATGCCGTGCGCGCGCACGTATCGTTAATTATACTGAGGCGCTGATAATTCGTATGATGCAGAAAACACTTAAAAGTCATGGATAAGAAGTATAGCGTGCGCTTATTCGCGATTGCTTCTTCATGGAAATTTTTTTTTATTTATTTTTATCTTTACCGCTTGACTCAATATTTCATCGTAAATGCATGCAAATTTCTAAATTGATAAAAATATTGTTTTTTCAATAGTTCCGAATGCTTTGTTTTCTCGCAATTAACTCAATGGAGAGATTTTGCGATGTGTCCTTTTGTATTTTAACTTGGATGAATCTTTGAATGATTCTTATTGAGACCAATGTCAACATTAGAATACAGGTATATGGTAAGAACAGTAGATATGAACTTGAAAAAAATTTTAGTAGTAAATGAAATACTTCTCATTACCTTTCAATTTTTCACCGATTTAAAATAAATTAAAAACGATCAGTCAAGAAACTGTTAATTGAGTTGTATGATATAAAAAGAGCATATTTTTCTTACTTTAGTAAAATAAAATATTTTTTTAGATAAAAGATATGCGATTGGAATATTGGATACCCATGATTTCTTTTTCAGTGTAGCGAAAACATGATTAAATAGTAATCTTTGCGTTAGCCCAATTTCGAGAATCAGTACGTATCTTAGGCGTAATAATAGACAGCCGCTCATTTTCGCCGGAATCACAGCAGTTTGTTTAAATTCTTCGAAATGATATTTAAAATTTTTCTCCGTGCTTGACTCACGTCAGTATTGCGAAGTGGCATGAGAATTCAACATGCGCACTATCCTTTATTATGCAACATCTTATTAACGTTGGAAACGATTTACTGAGCCAATCCAACATTGTAATTGACACACTTTACTCGAATTCGTGAATGTACGGATTAAAATTGGAAATCGTTGAATGTATCACCGAAAAGTTCATTATCTCTTGCAGTATTGAGCAAACGACCGGTGGCTAATTAGACATTTCTTATCACTTTTACCAAATTCCCACCTCCTAATCTTCTACCAACGATTGCACGAACATCTTACGAGCCCCGACAACCAAAAAACAGGTGAAAAACATCGGACCAAAAAAATGTTTGAAAAACCGGCGTGTAACGATCAACGAACGCAATGACTTTGTGTGGATCATTATTTTTTATTCCAAACGACTCCCGCGAATCACAGCGACGTTTCGATCTTGGTACTTGAGTTCGAGTAAAACCGCGCGCGGAAAACTGCCTGATTATACTTCTTTTCCCCAAACCCGCGTTTTCCCCCGCGTCGATGAATGAAAAAAAAAGATCGTACCGATCGACGCGGCGCGCGAATGTTCGGCACAAGTGCGCCCAAAAGGTTCGCTACGAGCGCATTATCGCCGCTCGACGAATTTCGAAGCGCCGATTACCCGCGCGTGTATATAAGGTACACAGCCGCGATGACACACACGCGCGCGCGCCCCTCGATCAGATATTTTACGTAACGCAATTATTTCTCCCTCTCTCTCTGTTACCATACGCGCTCGACGCTTCTGAGAGCGAACGACAGAAATTATGCGCACGTTCGGCCGCGGCGATATTCAGGAGTCGCTGCGTTTTTACCTGCGCTTACTTACATGCGCGCGCGCGATAAGCCAAGTGCTCCGCACGTATTCGCTTATTATCGCTTGCGTAAAAATAGGCAAACTTCCGCGTGGCTCGGACTTTCCTTTTTTTTTTTTTTTCCGTTGCACCTCCTCGGCCGCACAATGGTCGCAGGATTTAGCGCGCGCTTCGACTTTTGCTGCTCCACATCGGAAAAATCGCAGTTACAATCAATCGGTTCGCTCTTCGACTCTGTGAATCAACATCCGACCCGCGTTTTTAATTATACAATCTTCTCCGATCATCAGTCATCGCTGACTCGTATCGGTAATCAGTAAATGCACTTATTGTTTCCCCGAATTGGCCATGGCCACGCTAGCGTACGAGATCAAGAACTGTTAAGTCGGTGACCTCGTTCCCGTGCACTGATTCAGTTTCAGAGATTAATGGTTAATCAGTTGTCGATTGCGTACACACGCGGGGTTCTGAAATATTTTATTTCTCAATCGAACAGGTATACAATTAAGAATTAAATTTAATTGTTACTTCAAAGTTTTTTCGATTAAGAATTAAACTAAATTGTTGATCGATTGGTATTTTCAATTAAAAATTTAATCAATCATTTCGTAAAATAATACGTCATGGATGACACTTTTTATCATACATGTGCTTTGTTCACCAAAGTTAAAGGACTAGTGCGTCTTTTATGTAGGGTTTCATAACGTTGAATATCCCATTTGAATCATTAAAAATCCAATTTGATTCAAAATCAAATCGTATTTCAATTGAATTGTTTGGAAGCCTGAGTACACCTTATGCTGTTTCTTTCCGAGGGTCATTATTCGTCATGTACTTTTCGTTTTCCTGATAGAGATAAGCCATCAGGTGCGTGAAATCATATATCACGCCCATCGGGGCTTATCTCTGTATATGCGCGCTCATGGTAATGATTACGGTGTCCCTCTGCTCTTTATCTCTTGCCCTTGAACTCGCGATCGATACACCCAGTGTTGTTTGCACGGTAAAAAAAAATCAGCGTTCTCCGAGAGTCGAATCGTACACGTTACACATGTGCCGTTTCATTATATCCGAGTTGTACCCAAAAAACTTGCGGAAATTCCTCCGCCGGCCGCCAAGTGCGCCGCCGGTCCGTTCATTTTGAGGCAAAAAAAAAAAAAGTACAGGTGTGTGTATATCTAATAATACAGGTATGTACAGAATACCGATCATCATCATCATCATCCACCGCAGTTGGCGGCTGAGCGGGAGCCGTTCGGTTCGGACACTACTTATCTCCTCCGTAATTCGCCGAGAGCCGGGTGGCGTGATATTCTGACCAGACGACGTCGCAGACGAGCCTGCGGTTCTTACATATCTATATGTTAGTCGTCGTACATATATAATACATATAGATATATATATATACATCTTTACTCACCAAAACGCGTGTAAAGAGCGAGGGTACAATGTATACGGTACATTCTCTGTAAACTCCGTTCTCGGTTTTCTCGCCCCTTCTCGGGTTTTATCCGTATACGCGCCAGCAGAGCAGATAAATATATCCCGCAAAAAAAGTTTCCGTTGCGCATGATAATTATTATTCTGAAGATAATTTAAATAAAGCCTGCAGAGCAACTTGGAAAACAAGAAAAAATACGGAAGTTATGAATAGGCTCGTGTGAATTTTGTGCTCGGCCTTATTTATTTTCAACTGGATGTGAAAACTAATGACGTAGTTGCGTATTTGTCATGATTATTAACGTTTCTTTCATTAATAGTCTTGGAAAACTAATTACTTAAATATAATTGAAGTAAATTTCTATTCAGGAAAACGGAGACATGAATGCGCAAAAAAGTTAACATTCACCGAGCTCTCTCATCGAGTCGAAAAGCAACGTTGACCGAAAATCCTTGTATAACATGTCAATGTTTGCCCGAATTATTATTTTTGATTTTTATTCGGTATTTCTCATATTCGACGGGTTGTCAACGGCAGATCGTCTTTTTAGAGGTGTTTTCAACCTCTGACCTAGCCGTGTTGGAAAAAACGAGACACTTTGAATCGAATAGTACATAGAGAATAAATACTTTTTTGCAAAATTTCCTTTCTCGACGTTCCGAGCGCACGAAAAATTGTTTTTCGTAGACTCTCTCACATGTATAGTATATAAGTACACAACGCAACTCGCGGAGAGTCGCGTCGCGCGGGGGCCGCGGGGTAAGTTTTGCCGACGCCGACAAACTGCGGCGGTGGCGCGGCGACGACGAAAAAACGGTGAACACGCCACGAATGCCACGGTGACGAATTCCGCCAGTCGGTTGCGCGTCGTCATCGGGACAGGGTACTCTCTTGGCGTCATACTTTTCCAAGCGTACATTTTCACTGTTCGTCCGATCACAATATTCGAAAGAAGCGCGCGCTGCAAGCATCAGCAGCGCGGCTGGCAGCGGCGATATGTGTTGTTGTCGTCGTAAATAGTTGTGAGAAGTGAGAACGCGTCCGACTGCTTCGGCGAGCCTGGGCGAGCGGCCACGATCCTCCTCTTCTCCGCGGACGTCTGCATCAGCTTTATTCACGCACTCTCTGCACACCAGCTGCGGCAGCAGCAGCTCTCCGCTCGGATTTTGTTTCGCGTCGGACAAGTGTAAACAATCAGGGCAAACAAAAAACAGGCGCACCATGGCGGAGACGATGATATCGTCGAACGTGTCCCAGCAGTACTTGATGGACAACGACGCCAACCAGACGATGGCCTCGACCTCGTCCCTGGAGGCCCAGCAGTCGCGGGACAAGCGGGCGAGCCCGGACAGCGGCTCGAGCATCCGCTCGGTCCCGGCCAGGGACTGGATCGCCGTGTTCGTCCTCTGCTTCGTCAATCTCATCAATTACATGGACAGGTTCACGATTGCCGGTAAGGGAAAGTGCGTGTACACCACTTAATGGGTGTGTTTTGGCACTTCTCACTCCTTTGTACCCTAATGTTTTAATGCATTCTTGGTCTTGTGTTTTCAGTAACAAATTTAATCGACCAATAGTTTAAAAAAAAAACATTTTTTTCCTAATCATGTGCTTCTAAAAAGTAAAATGTTTGTCTGTATTGACAAAATTTATTTCGTCAAAAAAGCATTTTTATCAAATTACATTTTAATTTTTTTTTTTAATGTACATACATTCCTGCTTTTATTACAATAAGTAGATCATGCACACTTGATGTTTCCTTATAATTATAGTGCATGAATGGCTCATTGAAAACTTTATCAAGCATAGTATTATTAATTCTGCAGGTGTACTCAAATTAATACAGGCAGATTTTTCAATCGAAGATGGGGATGCAGGCTTACTTCAGACAGTATTCATAGTGAGTTACATGATGTTTGCTCCAGTTTTTGGATACTTGGGAGATAGATATAATAGAAAAATATTAATGTCTGCTGGAGTATTTCTATGGTGTTTAACCACACTCATTGGTTCATATGCTAAAGTAATAAAAATTTGTTAACTTCACCAAACATTTTTTTAATTCATGGATGTTGAAATTTATAAATGAATTACATTTTAGACATATGGCTGGTTCCGGTTTTTTAGAGCATTAGTAGGCATTGGAGAAGCTAGTTATTCTACAATTGCTCCAACGATAATAAGTGATCTGTTTATTAAGGATGTTAGGTCCAAAATGCTTGCAATGTTTTATTTTGCTATCCCAGTTGGCAGGTAAACACCATTCAGGTTATCCTAATATATGTAAACTTATGTTTATATATTTTTTCTTCAATTATAGTACGTTTTCTATGGTTAAAATTTAATTTTTCTAGTGGTTTGGGTTATATAACTGGATCAAAAACTGCAGAACTAACTGGAGATTGGAGATGGGGATTACGTATTACCCCAGCCTTAGGCGTTGTGGCAATCATTTTGATATTATTATTAGTGAGGGATCCAATCAGAGGAGAAAAAGAAGGAGGATCTCATCTATCTAGTACTTCTTGGAAATACGATATAAGAGCTTTAATGAAGAAGTAAGGTTTTTTCACATCCATAGTCATGACAATACTGATTCTGATACACAACATTTGGAGTTATATATATAATTAGAACATATTTTCAGTCCCAGTTTTATGTTATCCTCGGCAGGATTCACGTGTGTTTCATTTGTCACTGGTGCACTCGCATTTTGGGGCCCAACATTCATTGAAAAAGGATTTAAATTGCAACCCAATGGAAAGAATATTAGTCAAGATGAGTAAGTCAATACTTCTACTGCTTACAAAATTAATCAATTTTTTTTTTTCAATCCTGAAATATTAAACCATCAAATTTGTTTAGGGTGAGCTTGACCTTTGGATGCATTGCTATGTTGGCTGGTATAATAGGAGTACCATTCGGTTCAATGTTGGCACAAAAATTGAGACTTAGAAATAGCCAGGCTGATCCCCTGATTTGCGCTGTGGGTCTCATAATAAGTGCTCCTCTGATATTTTTAGGAGCGTGTTTTGCTGCGTCAAATTCTATTGCTTGTTATACACTGATATTCTTTGGCCAATTAGCAATAAACTTAAATTGGTCAATTGTGGCTGATATGTTATTGGTGAGTACAAATTGTTAGTACACAGTGAGCAAAAAAATTTTGTTTCAATAACTTCAATACTGAATTATTAAATCTTTTGCTAAATTGAAATGATTTACTTTGAAAAGCCATTCCCACTGTATCGTACATCATCATATTAAAGCTTCATTCAGATATTAAGTCACTTAAAAACGCATCAGCCCTTATCAAAGAGTAATAAATTTAACGTCCAATTGTCATTGTTCCAGTACGTCGTCATACCAACGAGACGCTCTACCGCGGAGGCGTTCCAAATTTTGTTCGCCCACGCGTTTGGCGACGCCGGCAGTCCATATCTCATAGGCATCGTAAGTATACATTATAGTTATACTTACAAGTGATTATTCATTTTTGTTGCGTCTCGCGCTCTGGACTCGAGAGCTGATGTTGATGTACATAAAACGTATAACGTATATACTATTATGCACGTGTGAGTCGTGTGACGTGTTGGCATGCCCGCGACGGAGATTCGTTCGAGCATTGCACTTACAAAATGCTCTCACGATTCTTCTCTCAATAATATCGGCATACTTAACCTTGTTATCGGCAAGTGACACATCCGAGTGTCTTAACTTTTTTTTATTCTCATGCATGGGTGGGTCCGATCGAGTAATCTTGGCGAAGCAAGTGCGTCAGTTGCTTTTGTAAACAGCGTAGGTCGATGACGTTTGTAATCGCGTGGTTTGTTTATAAAATATTTTGAAGATCGGAAATTGAGCGCATCAAGGTTTTATATATAAAACTGTTGACTGTTATTTTGAATCAGTAGTAGCGCGTATTACTTAATTTTATCTCAATTATCCTCAAAGTAGAATATGAATAAAAATATGTTTTGTAAGTATTTTTTTTACAAATACTATTTTGTTACTCGGAAAAGTAATTTGTGAATTGTGAAAATAAATTTTTTTCAGATATCTGACGCCTTAAAAAAATTTTTGCTGCCAAACATGACGATAAGCTGGATGTCAAAATCGGACGATTCCATGGATGTCGCTGCATTCAGGAGTTTGCAGTACGCGCTTTTCCTTACGATTTTCATAGAAGTGTTAGGTAGTATATTCTTCTTTCTCACCGCCTTCTATATCGAAAAGGACAAAGAGCTCGTCGATCACACCATCGCAGGTAAGATTTGCATTCCGTTTGGTTGATTTTATTTAACAATATTTTGGTGTAAATAACTGACAGATATATTAGAAAAGGGTCAAAGATTCTCTAAGAGTGCAAAAAATGTATTTTTATATCAAAAGTTCAGACACTAGAAGCTACCGAGCCCATGGTGATTGGTAAATAGCGTGTAAATAATTTTTTTTTTTTTTTTCAATGGCTCAATCACCCATTTTTTGGAGTGCATGAAAATCAGTAGAGTAATTAATCATGTAAATATTAATGGGGCAGTGGTAGTATTTAATCTTTGGTTTTATTTTTCGCACTAACGACGGGTTACTGCGTTGCTTTCACTAACGATGCGTCAGCAAAGTTTACACTGCAAGTAAAAATCTCGTAATATAAGAGAAGGGAATTTTTAACAGTGTCTCGTATCAACGACAAGTCGAGAGGTCGATGAAGTCTGAACTGTCTGAAGTATAAAAATAATTTATATCGCCCCTCCCTTTGCCGAGAAGCATAATAAAACGTGCTTGTTTCTCTTGCCTCCAAGTGCAGAGCTGTATCGTCTATCGGAACGATAAGTTTCAGGTATATATTCGGTTATGTTTGCATACGATTAGAAGTACAATTTTTCAATTATTAGATTCCTAGGTGTATTAAAAAAAAATTAAATACTTAACAAATGGTAAAATATTGCAATAGAAAAATTATATTCCATCGTTGCATTAGAGGAATAATCATGATTGAATTGTGACGTAATTTTTTGATTATTTTCTTACTAATTATCTAGTATCATAGTGCAACATGATTTCTACGCCTACAAAGAATTTTTTTCGTAGTGCCTTGTATCATGTATACTTTGTAGATTAGTGTGCTTATGCATCAATGTTTTGAAAAAACTTCACTTTTGGTAATAAACCACAGGGTTGCATGTGTTTTTGTGATAAATGTTTTTAATTGGATTACAATTTTAAATGTTGTAAAAACAAGATGCTGTATTATTGATGATCGTGTGCTTACAACATTGTCTATCATCATAAGAGCACAAGATTCTGTCAAGTGCGAAATAATAATCTGATGGATCCTCAAATAAACACTATTGCACATTTTTGCTGTAAATATTTTACTTTTGACAGCAACATTTTCAGCAAACAATGTCTCTTACTACACAAACAAACAGCACATTTAAAATAAAACTTTTTATCAATCAACAGCTTTACGCCTACTTTTTTTTTGTAGATAGCTAAAGCAATCGATGGAAAATATCCAAAATAATGATCGCGTCTCGAGTACATGGCTCGAACGATAATGTGTAATCAAAAACAAAAATACCTATTTCTTGCAGAAAATATTCTAGAATCTAAGAAAAATGGAGCAGAATCGACGCGTTTGTAAATCATCAGCTGGGATATCGCTCGAATACCGAGCCGTGTACATACATGGTACCTAATTTTTGTTCAAATGATTTCATTCAAAGAACTTTCATCATACATGAGTTGTGTAATCACTTTAATTTTTTGTACGTTTAAAATACTTTTAATATATTACTGCTCAGATTAAAACTGTTATATAAACTAAATATCACTATCGGTAAATATATAGTGTTAATGACTTATATTATAATATTAAAATTGTCTCAATTTTCAATGCTTAGATCTTTTTTTTTGTAGTAAACAAAATCAAATTGGTTACACATAAATCATTATCAAACTCTTCTTATTTTCCGAATGTTTTTGTTCTTTATTACCACGCTACATTGTACATGATTTAACTTTCATTATCTAATCCATTACTGCATTATTACATTTCCATATCAATCTATTATCACCGCAATAATTTAATTTGGCACAAAATCTTGCACTTTTGAAAATATTAACATATTTAGCTAATGCGTTTTTACAAAAGATCGAAATTACGAGAAAAAGTTTAGTAATTGCTGATGGTGACCGTTTAATTATTATGCATCGTATTTTCGTTTTATTTTGATAACTTTGTATTATTTTAGGTTGATGTATTACAAATTATTTAACGTCAATATATGTTATTGAAGCTAATACCATACGGTAATGCTTTGAGTTATTAATTCAATGTTCACCACACTATCTACACATACTGTTGTTGTAGTCATTGTAGGGAATCATTTAAAAATGCAACATAACTCGTGCGCGCAAGACCACGGAAATTATTCCGTGTTTCAATGGCAAAAGTAATTTCCGTAAAAACCCATTCGCAAAATATAGCTTGGCTTGCACAGTTTTCATTTTAAACATAAGTATATGTGATTAACATAGAGGTTGTTGTAACTTAATTGATACATTATTGTGGTAATAGCTAATCCGTCGTAGTTGCATGCGGTAAAACGACGATAATTTAAATAAAAGCGAACCCCCTGGGCCATCCACGAGGAAGTGGTGTCTTTTCGGACTGAGGTAAAGGAGCTGATGGATGTTTTACTTTTCTCATGCTTTTTTCTGGCTTCCTTTTTTTTGTATGCAATGTAATATTTACACCAAGGTCTTGTTCTTTTTTTTCTTACGTTTGAAAGGAGAGGAAATGTTTTTCCTTGTCTCCTGTCCTCGGCCCACACACACACACACACGCGCGCGCGCGCACTCAAATAATCCGCACTGATTCTTTACATTTTTAATGCTTTTAGTTGTGTAAAATTAATACGTAATTTCTCTGTGATGGGCAGGTTCCTGATAATTTCTAGTTTATAATCCGCTGGTAACGCGCAACATTGCGCATATGAAACTTCGGTGTGCTAATCGGTTATGCCGTGAGCCTCACTGCGAGTCAAATTTTTCCGCCTCACATTATGTCATGGTAAAATTTTGCAAATGTACATCATCGACTATTCAATATAGTCTTTCAAAACCAATTTCCGACCAAGCTCAATCATTAACGTCGAACAAATGAGTCGATAAAAAGATTCGGGCAACATTATTTTATGGATTTTCAGACCCTTAAAAAAAAACTCGTTCATCAAAAAATTAAGGTACCATTTTTTCTGGACATTTTTTATTTGATTACCGTTTACCACAGAGTACTTGAAAAAATGTTTCCGAGCAAAAAATAGTGCAACATACTTGGAAATTTTTCTATCACTGGCGTAGCCAAGTATTTGAAAAACAATAGTTACGCCAAAGTCTGTGCATACATCCGACCCGTGGGAAGCTAAAATCGCGAACGAACCGAACGAAGGGGGTCGGCTCACGGCACCGCTCACCGACCGCGCACTGATGCACACTTCAGTCGCTCTTCTTCCCAAATAGTTTAATGACAAAATCGGTGGCGAGCACTACTCTCTGTATCATGCCTAACACAACGTACGTATTACACACCCTCCTCTCATATCTTCTGTATACACTTTTTTCGTCCTCCCCGCGCATCCGTAACATCTCCGATTTTGTTTATTCGCCTCTCTCTCTCTCTCAAACACAATTGTACGCCTCTCTTGCGCGCTTCTTCCTCGACTCTCGCGTCGATTATGCGAATCCCATGACGACGCAAGAAAAGAGAAAAGGCGTTGAAAAAAGAACACGACAAACGTGACGTTTCGCCGGCTGTTTGCAGATGCCATGGACTCGGACGCCTCCGGCGAGTTCGACGAGGAGCACGAGGGCGAGTCCGTTAACGCGCTCATCAGGCCCGACTGATTCTGAGGGCAGCAGCAACAGCAGCAGCAGCAGCAGCAGCGAGAGGGACGCCGCGGGTCGACGACGACGATCGTCGCCGGTTGCGCGGACTTTGCGGCCCGGGATCTCGGCGAGCGCTGCGGCGTCTTCGTCCTGCACGCCAATTGACTGCCCGATAGTTGTTTGTTGTCGTTGTTGTTGTCGTCGTCGTTGTGATTAATTATTTCTTCTTTTGGCCTCGAAGGCGACACTTCCGATTGTCGGGGGTTAGTTTTTTTTTTTTTTTGGCTTGCAGAGTTGTGAGGAAGAATGCGCGTGTGCGTCTGTCGGAACGATTGAGTTTTCAGCGGATCTTTCGAAGTATGCGTACTTCGGACGCTCGAGCGCGGAGTGGCGATTTTGATGAATTGCCTCCGTGGTCGAGCTGGATACTGTGGTTTTGTCATTTATTTCGCGCGAGAGATGTATCGGTGTAGCGATTTGCATTAATATTTAACGCAACCCGATTGGGAGAGGAATTCATAAATTCGACTCGGCGAGTGTAAGGCCGCGGTCACATGGAGCGCGTAACGCGTAAGCGTAACCACTTGAGCCCGTGAGAGCGAGAGAGAGGTCAAATACGCGAACCTCTCGCTCCCTC
>JAPYYV010022197.1:0-10218 GCA_030522625.1 Copidosoma aretas
ATAATTTAAATATTTCTTTCGATCAGTTTGATTATTTATTCGTAGGGTCATGCGACTTTTGATGTTTTACTTGCGTGGGAAGTGCTGTTTTTAAAATCCTCACGTACTCCGCGGCTGCAGCCCCCGCCAATCCGTCCCTGTTGTTTGCTTCTGTTTAGATTCTCTTGTTAGAAATTTCTCGGAGCTGCAAGATCCATTGAGTTTTCATTCACAATATAATGTGTGCAACGCTTGTATACGCATATTGAAGACCGGGGCTGTTGGGCGGTTGGGCCACGCTAGCTGAATGCTGTTATTACAGTATCGGAAACAGATATCGCGAATAAGTCTCTTTCAACATATTTGTAAAGTATAATTCAGCTGTTGGTTACAGTGAGATTTTTTTGTTTTATCAGAAAAATGATCTACGTTTTGAAAACAGAAGTTACAAAAACTAAACTTTGTCAATCATCGAATCAACAACATAGTATAAGCGACCTATACAGTTTTCCATCTCAAGTGCAGAGGTATTTTATAATTCTACAATGAAAGATTTTTTTTCCCCCCTCACTTTAGAGTAGTTCTCCAAGATTCAGAAAAATCATGTCAAAAACAAAACTCAACGAACTACAGCCTTTTCTGGGGGTGCGCGCGCGTGTATATACTTAACCTGCGCCACGTGCGGCAAGAACGCAAAATGTGTAGCACGTGCATGTATATATAATGATATTATGCTCGCGAGGCACGTGGCGCTTCTCCCACCCTTCCTCGTTCTAGCTTGAAAGGGTTTCACATACATTGGAGGTCTGTACGAGTGCTAAAATGCCCGGAAGCGTTCACTGACAGCTACACATGTCATGGTACACTGCAGTTTGCTCATATCCTGCGTAACACGTACGATGGGTATACAGGTATTCTTAGCGTTATAGAAGCATGTAACAGCTGTATTCGACAGTACAGATTCTTCCACTCTCGGTTCTGAGTATGTACAACGTACTCTGGGACTCTCCGAAATGTAATGGCAAAGTATATAAAGCTACACTTTGAAGTCCGATCCATTTGACATTTTTCTCCCCAAGCCTCTGCTCATCCGCCCCCCCCCCCCCCCCCCCCTACAGGCATCATTTGGTATGTAATTCACAGAGGTATACTTGCTCCGCATTCATATACATATTATACATATGCATGTATAAATATAACGTAAGTATAGTACGCGCTCTACGCGTTCCAGTTTCGCGCAATCCAGCTCGGGCTCCGTCCGCAACGGCCGCGCGCTGAATCAGGAAACGCCGGTCGGCGGGACGGGTTTTCGCGGGGGGGGGGGGGGGGGGGGGGGAAAAAAAGAAATCAGATTTACGACGCTGGTGCGCTACAATTTCGTTTTCCCGCGCCTGAAAAACGTTTTCGAGCAGTTGCTACAGGAACGCGAGAGAGAACCCGTACGTATGTGGGTACCGATAGGAATATACGGCAATTTTCGTTTTTTCTCCGCTCTCCCTGCCGTTCGATCCACCCGGAGCGGATCGATATTTTCACGCTCGCGAGTAGCAGCAGCAGCAGCGCCAACTAACTACAGTGGCGGTGAAAACAAATACCTAAAGTTTAACGAGCGCGCACGGGCCGTGTAAATGGGCTCAAACACCATACCCATCATTATCATCATCATCATCACCACCATCATCAGCTTTAGCGTATCTAGCTGGGATAATTATTTTCGTATTTACTTCGCTCCTCTCTCTCTCTCGATCTTCCATTGCGTGCCTCTTTTAACTTCTGTATGTGAACCTGCGCACCTTTACATATACACGTTTATCTATTTGTGAAGTATGGTAATTATAAGCTGGTGTACAGTATCTGGAACGCACATCGATGAAATAACACAGCTACTACTTTAATTCGAATGTCGATTTGTACCGATCGGTTTGTTGTCTTACTACTGTGCCACTGCTATAGTATATAGTATTTACTGGATGATGGAATAAAATATAGTTGAAAAATACACGTTCCAGGGAGGAAGGCAAGTATACAAATAGTATACCGATGCACTTTGCCACTGTACACATGTAAGTACAATAATAATTCACGTTCAATTTACTGAATCACATTCCCCGTAGTGCTCGTACACGCGGAATAGCTAGTACATCCATCATCTTTCCTCCAAACAAATCCAATCGTTTTATTTCCATCGGACGAATGTAGCATTGTGCATCTTGTATTATTCTGTATGCCTTAGAGTGTATTAGGTTATAATGGATTACGTATTATTGTACGTGTGCACGGTGTGTTTGTAATAATAGCCAGCTAGTAGCCATCACCGCACGATTCGTGCGATGGGGATTCTATTATATACATAAGGGGTTCTCTCTCTGAAGGAGAAGAACAGGGGGAAGAAGAAGAAGAAGAAAGTTTTTGCAGGGAAAAGAGGTACCTATACATATAAATGGGTATTAGATGCACCATACAGTGGAACATCAGACGTTGCTGAGCTGTATATAATGTAGGGGCTGCAGACCTGCAGAGTCGCCAGATTGGCGCGTATCTATCCTCCTCCTCCTTCCTAGCTTCTCTGCTTTCCTGCAGCCATGCTCTCCCCGGCAATCCCATTCCAGCCTCTTCTGTCTATGTATACATATATATAGGTGCAGTACACACGTGGACCCCCGTATACGCGATGCTAGCCCGATACGTAAATTCTCTCTCTCTCCGCCATCGTCGTGTCGTCGTCGTCGTCGTCGTCGTCTCCGCGGTTGTCGCGTATATAATCTGTCCAGCATCCCCCTTTCTCTTTCAGTCCGTCTTATTGCCGTGTTCCTGTTACCCGTCCAGCAGCGCGCAAGTGGCCGATGCGACGACGCTGGCTTGGATTTTCCTCGCTTCGCGCCCCCCCCCCCCCCCACCCCGACTCTCCCGTGCAGGGTAGAAGGATAATATAGGTGTACGTATCGGGCCGCTGCGATCCGATGCTGCTGCACGGCTCAAAAGTTATTTCGATGAGCGTGCCCACCCTCTCGGTACGTACGCTCGATTATTGCCGGATTGTGCGCACTTTAACGTCACGACCGATCGACCGAACCAACGAAAGGCTCTTCTCTCGTGGTGAATGCACAAGTGGCTCAATTTACATGGAAGGGACCACGGTTTGGAAGGTTTTTTTTTTTTTTTTTTCTTTTTTTTTATAATTTCTCTTTTTATTCTCACGTGTTGGTATTTCGTTTGGTCCTTTGTTCTTTTCTTTTTATCCAGAAGTATGGGTATTTCGTTCGACCCATCGTTCTGAAATGTCAATTGAAAGAGCCGGGAATACGGCGAACACTGTTTTTCCTACCGAGAGCACACCAGCCTCTCAAAAACGTCCGAGGTATAGGAAAAAGATCGTGTTTGATGGTCGATTGAAAAATATTTTCTTCGTAAAAAGCTTGTTTTCTAGAACGCCAATTTTCACTGTCACGGTGAAAAACGGATTTTTGTTTTCTGTTGTTTGCTGTTTTCAGTTGTTTTTATGTGTACAGAGACAGCTCGGAACGTTTGTTTGACTTCTCGGAGAAAAATACGAATAAGGAAAATGTATTTCAACAAAGTCTACAACTCTTTCATGGTCGACAGACTGAGTAAACTTCAATTTGCAGAGTAAGAGTTGGAAAAAATGAGTATTTTATTTTCCTTTGTTTTTTTACCAACTCGGAATTTCGCTCCCTTCCAATTAAACCTCTCCGATCGCAAGTAACAGTTTTTTTTTGGTATGAAAACAAAGTTGCCTGCAGAATACGCGATTAATTTGCAATGACCCACGCACGCGCCAACTATATATAAAATACTCGTACGTGCACCTTTTATTCATAAAACACTATTACGTTGAAAATTCGCTTGGATCAAAAAAAAAAAAAAAAAAAAATAGACGATCTGTAAATAGAACGTGCAGTTGCCCTATGATAAAAACACAAAAAGGCACTCCCGGCGCGCACCCCCAGCCGTGCGAAATAAAAAAGTGTCGCTTCCCGTTCGCGCTGTCCACTACATATATTATGCAATTGGCCGCACACAGCAGCAGCCACCTACGTAGACGGCTGTACACATATAATCTGCTGCTGTTGGTGGCGTCTAGAGCGCGCGTCAGTCCCCCGCGCACCACCATCTCGGGCGCTAATGCATTATTAATTGAAATTTGCATTCGCGTCGCGCCTCGGGAGGCTCTCGGGGATTAGCGAGTGCAGGGGAGAGGGGAGGGAAGGACGTAACTATATGCTGCTTCTACTGTAGACCTGTAGACCTGTAGACCTGTAGACGTGAGTAAGTACCATCGCCGCTGCTGCTGCATACTCGCCAGCCGAGCACACCCGCGAATAATTGCAAATCAGTCGAGAGTACAGCGAGAGAGGCGGCGGCGGCGTTCCGCCGATTTTTCACACCGCACAGTCTGTACGTGTAATTCAAGTCATTCCCGTCCCGCGGAGTAGTATACCGTTGGATCCTCGGTGCTTGGGTACTTATATGTACTACGAGTAGGTAGGTTATACGTCGGACGGATAAAACACGAGCGAGAAACGGAAAGGACGGCATCGCATCGGCGCAATTTATACCCAGATATAGCCGAGCGTAGCGGCCGCTCTTTCTCCCACCCTCGAATATATTTATAAACCTGTATCGTCGCTTGTTTCGTCGGAGTAAGAATGCGGGGGAACGTCGGAAGTCGCGTTACCTGCATGCACCATATATTCTAGCCCCTAATGATGCAATAATGGCAATAAAAGTAGTATTATACTTAGGGGTGGTGATGGTCATGACGTTGTTATGCTCAGGTGTTTCGGATATACAATAATCGGCGCATCGGGTATACTCGTGTACTCAAGGGTATCCTCGCACCCACGCTGTAGAGCAGGGTATCTGCCGCAGGCGATGCGCTTTTCAAAAGAAAAGCTCTCCCTTTGGTATACTCTTTGGCTCGCGGTGTAGGGGGTAGTTTTGTAAAAAATATTACCGGACCGGGTGTAAAGACGCGCACGTGTGAGTAAAAACCCCGCGCGTCAAATTATAACGACAAAAGACAACCGACTCACCTCGCTCGCGCTGGTGTAGTTGGTGGTGAGCTTGATCTGCGGCCTGATCTTGTTGGGCGACTCCCGGGTCTCCTTCCCCGAGGTGTCCTTGCCCGCCGCGGCCGTCGAGCCGCTCGGCGTCGAGCCTCCTCCTCCTCCTCCCGCGGCGCGCCTCGTCGTAACAGTCGTCGCCGTCGTGCTGTCGCCGCCACCACCACCACCACCCCCACCACCGCTGCTCGTCGTGCTCTTGACCCGCGGCTCGATCGAGACGCCCGCTCCGGTGCGCGACGTCGAGCCTCCCGTCATAGCCGTCATAGTCGTCGTCGTCGTCGTCGTCGTCGTCGTCATAGTCGTCGGCGCCGAGGGCGTCACGCTGCTGCTGCCGATACTACTGCTACTCGGGGCAGCAGCAGCCGCCGGTTGCGTCGTGCCCGCCGCCGCGAACGACGACGCGGTCGCGACGGAGGGTACACCGCTGCTCGACGCACCGCCCGGTACTGTCGTCCCCGTCGTCGCGGAGAAGGCCTGCACCGTGGGCGCCGAGCTCGCGCTTGTCTTCTTGAGCTGCTGCTGCTGCTGCGAATTGGCCGCCGGAACCGGCCCCTGCAGGGGCTTGCCGGGGTTCAGGGCGGCCGAGGACGAGCCGGCCAGTAGTATCAGCAGTAGCATCAGCAACGGGGGACTCGAGAGCGACATGGCCGGGGCTCTCTGGCGATGACGGCTGACGGTTGCTTCGTCGTCCCTGCACCGTCTCTCGTCTTCCTCCTCGGGCGCCGCTCTCTGAAACACATTTACGGCACGGGCCGGGGGATGAAAGCTGCGCGTAACACGTTGGTTGGTGATGGAAGGGGTGATGTACGGTGCAGTGTGTGTGTGTGTGTGCATGCAGTAACGGTCGTACAGCATACATGGATATTGGCATGATCTTGTATAAGTATATAAAAGAGAGACGCGACACGCGCGGGAGAGCGTTTATGGCCGAGGTACCGTTTCGTTTCACCTCTCGCCCGGTGTGTGGAGGTAGATGCGCACATTTGTGCATATACGTGTATATAAAAGCATGCTCGGCCGGCCGGCATGCAAACCGCCGTTGGCTCGCCAAAGCGTTACGTCACACGCTCGCGTTCCGCGGAGCGCCTTTTTTTTCCTTCCTCTCTCTCTCTCTCTCTCTCTCTCTCCGGTTCGCCGTTCGCCTTTTTCCCCCCTGCGGAGGCCGGCGGCGGGTCTGCATGCGCCACTTGCTGCTATCTGTCTCCATGCACATATATACACGCGAGATAGACCAGCCCACCGCTGCTGTTCCAATTTCTCCTCCGGGAGCGCGGTACTTTGGTACCAATATATTATATTTATAGCAGCGGCGCGAATAAAACGTGCGGGTGCGCTCCTCCTCCTCCTCCTCCTGCTGCTGTTCGACATCCCGATCCCTAATCTAATTCGCGTATTATACCTACCGGTCTATATACGCGATACACGCCCGATACGAGCGCGGCCGTTTTTCCGAGCATTCGCATTCCGGGCCGTGGTAAAAACATCATTAATTTCCGATCGGGTGATCCATCGCGCGCCCGTCCGTCGATCGATCGATCGGTCCTCTGTACGGTCTGTTATACATATACCTGTACATACTTGCAACGTATTATGCCTGGCTCGGCGCTACGACAAAAAGAAGTGATTTACAGCTGCCCATCAGAGTTGTATATACCCGCTCGGTTCACGCCTGCAGTCGTCCCTTTGTGTTCTGCTTCGAGTGCATTCGTCGGGTCTCCTCTCTCCTCCCCCTCCCCGTCTCGCCCGTTCGCGGTGCGTCATCGAGATAGTGCACTTATACACGGCGCATCGGTGCTGGCCTCATTGGATCCTATATAATGATGCAACGAACCGTCGATCGATGACGCGCCCCCCGCGAGGAGTCATTTCGCGCGATGTCCGACTGCAGCGCAGCGTATAATTGCCGATCCGGGAAGAAGCTCCGGTGCTAATACTTCCAGCGACACGCTGAATTTTCCCTGGCCGATGTGCAACGCAGCGCGTCGATTAAAAGTCGATGCTGGTGATGATCATTGTAATGATCACGGTGTACGTTTCTTTTTGTCTTTTCGCAGCGAAACCGTAGCCTTATCAATATCATTACGCATCCGCCCGCGTGTAAAGAGCTCGCTGTCCGAGAGACGCGTGCAGACGCGGAGGACGCGTGTGCAATGAGACATAATATATACGTATGCCCCTGTAATTGCCATTTCTCATTGTGCGCGGCGCTAATTAAGCGGGTAGTTGTACACGGGCGTTTAAACGCCGAGTCGAATAATCGACGGGTCGGATTCATATATAATACGCGCGGATAATTGCACGGGCCCTGAATATTACGCCGCTTACTCACTCGCTCACTCGCTGCGGCTCACCCGTGGACCGGCCTGCGCGATAAATGAGACTGATCGCTGAGAGGCAAGCGAGGAAAGAGGGGGAGGGGGAGGGGGGGGGGGGGGAAAAAAAACCGAGGCGAGTACAGTACCGCTCCTATTTCTTGCCCCGCGAATGTATACACGTATACCGTACCCACGGCATGCGTACACGAACGACCGACCAACCGCGCCGAGAAAAGTACCCCCGCGCGGAACATCCGCGGAGCGGAGAGCCATGGGGCGCGTATACGCGAGTCCGGAAACAAATGGGGCTCGCTCGCGTGTAATGCTATACACCGAGCCCGGCTCTTGCACACGCGCATATACCTGTATGTTAATGCGAGGCCGGCTCGCGTGCACGCACTCGCACTTTCCGCGGCATCGGGCACATTATTCGCGTCCCCCCCTCCGTAACTTTACTCGCTTCTCCCGCGTCCCTCCGCGCGGCTTATCTCCCCCTCGCCGGATGCCTCGCTCTTGTAATCGAGTAACTCGACCCCCGTCCAGTCCGCGCCTGGAAACGAGCGCGGTGTAAGGTGCATGTGGGGGGGGGGGGATGAAAAATACCGCGGCCGCGGATCGGCGTCGGGGAGGTTGTTCCGTGCGGCAGGAATAATTTGCCGGAAAAATTGGGTCATCGCGATACACCCGCCGCGCGCGCGATTACAATCCGCGTATGAATATGCAGCGTACCGTTCGGGGCACCTTCAGGGTCGTCGGCGTCCGCGGTTGATTTTCACCGTAAAGCAGTACCCACGGCGGAGGAGGAGAGGCGAGATCACGAGCGTCCGGCGGGGGGAAAGGGACAGAGGGGTGGAGCATGGGAATCGTATGATGGGGGGGTAGGAGTCGCGAATTAATTGCCCCCCACCCCCGGCGTGATCTTTTTATGCGCACACACACACACTATCGGGGAGTATCGTGTGTAGGTGTGGTTGTCGGGGGGAGGGCTTCCTTAACGGTAACTCTCGGATTTTTCTCCCCCGCGCGCGGCAGGGAGAGAAGGAGAGCGCCGGCTGTGGCGTGCAGCATCCGAGCGGCGCTGCGGGAAATTCGAGCACACCGATATGTACATAGCGTAGGGTGTACTCCGTACCCCGGCAACTGCAGCAGCGTCGGACAGGCGACGGAGGGAGAACATTCTCGCCGCGCGTGACTCGCCTCCGCCTCCTCCTCCTTGGCTTTTGCCCTGGTATATATATATAATGTGTACCCAAGGTACACCGCCGCCAAACCGCACGTGTCATTTGCCATGCGCCTCCCTTCCTCCTCCTCCTCCTCCTCCTCTTCCTCTTGTATATCGTATCATCATTATTATTATTATCTTCATCCGCAGGTATACTTCTCTCTCATCCGTATACCGTGCTCTCCTCGCACCTGATTGAATTCTATTTTTGCGCCCACTTATTACGCCGCCCGCGATGGATACTCTATTTTTCGAATCGCTGCAGCAGTATACATGCATGGATATCGGCGTCTTTTTGCCCCTCTCTTGTCTACATACACACATATTATGTTGTATACTCGATGATGGAGAGTCGTTCGAAACGCTGTCGTTTTTTGTCCGGCGAATAATAAAACTCGGCTACTGCTCCACTTGGGGACTCGTATCGCCATATCGCCGTACCGTCGTTGGAAATTGAAGATTTTCGCGTCCGTCGCGTACAGTGGGGCATAATTGCCACTTCGGGGCACGCGAGTAAGTATAATCATACTCACGGGAGGAGACCGGGCGATTCCCTCCTCCCGGACAAATAATTTACGATTCGATAAAAGTGGTAATCGGGTTAGTGAAGGGGTATACGCGCGTTAGCTAATCCTCGTTACAAATATAAAATACTTGTACATATCCAAAGCAGGTCGCGGCGGTTCGTATCTCTCGCGCAGCAGATACACAAGCATCCGCGGGAGCCTGTGCTGGAAAAATTGCTCATTCTCCGTTTCCCCTCCTCTTTCGTTTTCTCCTCCGCGGCGGCAGAGGAGGATCGAGTATCGTCTTGCTCCGAAGAACCCGTGGCTCCGATCGATTCTCGTTTCTTCGTTGATGATGAAAAATATAGGGCAACGAAGAAACGAAACCGGCCGTCGGTCGAAAAAGCGCCCAAACATCATATCGTGGGCCCGGACGAAAGAATAATTACGCGGTCGCATCACCGACTCGAACCGCCTTGACGAGCGCAACAAAGTGTACTGCTGCGGAGCACCAAAGCCGCGGCGGGGGGGTGAACAATATTTTACGCTCCATCAGCGAAACGGCGCGCGCGACCAACGCCGTCGACCGGGAGCTTTGGTCGTCATCGGCGGCGCGGGGCTCCCTGGCTACATGCAACGCACCGGGGGGCGACCGTCCCGGGACGCTCTCGGGGCGCGCTTAATTTATGCACGCGTCCCTTCCTCTCGACGCGGGCACAAACTTTTGCCGCGTTGCGCGTCTTTTTCTTCGCGGGCCCATATCAGAGTACCAGCACCATTGTCATCGTTATTACTGTCACGTGTGCGGTGCTGCATGTTGCGAGCGATATCCCGTGCGCGGAGAATATAATATCATGTATAGTAGACGCGGGCTGGTTCACCGCTGCGTAATCGCTCTATCGGGCATAGATCGATAAGCGCGCCGGAGACGACGATCGAAGCCGAGGGGCCGGTCTCTGATGGGTATGCCCATATAAATGCGCGCGTGCGTGCGTCACGCGCATCTTGCCCATGCATGAGTGCAGCAGCCCTGTCCCGGTGTACACGAGGTACACCATATTCTGCCCCTCAATATGATGATGATGATGATGATGATAATGATAACGCCG
>JAPYYV010022198.1:0-10688 GCA_030522625.1 Copidosoma aretas
AAACACGTGCTGCAGCGCAGCGTGGCCCAAAGTTTTCTCACTAAATTGCTTTTCAAATTTTTTCTTTTCAATATTTTGATCTGAAATTTTGTACACACCCTCTTGGGAGGTAAATGCATAATTTAGTATTCAAAAACGTTAGGTTCTCGAAAATTCATAACACACTTTTGTGAATTTAAGTTTTGCTTTGTAGGTTATGATTTTTTTCCAGAAACCCGCGTGATTCCGAAACTTTCGACAAAAACTGTGTGAAACTAGACAGTCCGAGGAACGTCTGTGAATTTTTTAGGCCTTGTCTGTTGAGTACTTTTGAGTACTGGCGAGTTGAACGCAACTTTGTGATATGCGCCCAAATATTCATGTAATAGGTATGGTGAGGCGCTGGAGCCTCCTTAAGTGACTCGCTTAAACCTTGCGAGCCGAAAAATGTATTCGAATGGTTGTAATTCCGATTTTTACAAACAATTTAAGTGTAATCTACAACAATCATGTCCTAGAACTTAATGGGACAGCCCCTTAAAATCGGAGGAATCGTAAAAATCTATTGTACTTGTTTTTACAACAAAATTTTGTGAGCGCATAAAATTTGCGAAAAATATCGCCTCACGCGAAATTTTGGGTGCTTTTTAATGGAAATACTTTTAAAAACCCACATCGTCGCTACGTAACTTACGAACGTACGTTTAACAAACTATTTGATTTTCGAAATAATAAACCAGAGAAGTAGTTATTGCAGTGTAAGATGTTTTTATTGGACACATAGTGGGTCGATATTTATCTGCTATATGGCAACCTCTTCAAGACCGTATAAATATCGGTTACTGGAAGTGCTTCAAGCACTAAAAGAGATAAATGCAGGGCATTTCTATTTTTTTTTTTAAATTACAAGAATGTCTACAAATAGTTGATTCTATTAATAACTAAGGTCTTTTTTTCTATTTTATTTTATCTTAGAAAAAAACTGACAATAATCTTTTTTAAACTGTCCTGATGAAATTAAGTAGGTTTGTCCGCCTCTGACGTTAGGGGAAATTCATTTAAGTTCAACTAGCCAATACTCAAATAAATATTATTATTGTTTGAAAAAATTCAATCATATACCTTAAGGTACATAGTTTTGTACATTCAGAGCCAAACAAAGTAAATACCTTTCAGAAACAGAATAACAGATATACAGTAAACAGCACAGTCTACCCTGATAGAAATCTAGGCATTTCTGCTAGTCAGCGGAGTTGTTCTTGCCAAATTCAAATCGCTAGTTCTTACGGGTGAATTTACGATAAGCTCGGTAAAAACTCGGCAATAAGCCGTCAACAGTTTCCAGTGTATATAACATAAAACTACACGCCAAACGATGCGAACATAAATAAGTCTATACGTTTAAAAAAATGTGATTGTAAAGCGACAAAAGCATCTCGAATTATATAAACTTTGCGCCAGTTATCATGGCTTCTTTTGATTCAACAAATCAAAGCAGTATTCGCCTCCTGTTTGAAGCCTGTAATAGCTGGTGCAGGAAAAAGTGAGACAGATAGAACTGCTGAATAAGCAGACGGCCGTGCCGCGTCTTGCCAAGCACTTTGATGAGTTTATTGCCAGCATATCGCGTTATAATGTAGTAAAATAGACTAGGTTATGAGTCAATAAACTCGTCAATTCAGGATACTATCGTAAAATGCTGGCCACAAATTATAGTAAACTTCCACCAGGGTATCTTACCTTCTTATAATAAAAATTTGTTTACAATTTTCGAAAATAGAAGTTTTATTGACATTGCATTAAAGTACAGGATGATATGGAGTACTGCACCGAATTTTAAGTCATATGTTTAAGTAGAATGGCGCCGAGAAGTGATTTGTTTAAAAGCGTTGTGTCGCATAAAAACACAAGCTCATGAGCAGCCGGTGCGTCTTTGTCTTCCATGTGCATTTAGTGTAGGACGTCTCGCAACTTTGTTAAAACATCTCGAAAATGGAATTGTAAAATTTGTTGATTTTAATCTTAGTGGTTTAATTATTAGATATGCTTTAATTTGAAAAGTTTTTTTTTTTAGTTCTCATAGATGTCACAAAAATACACATTTTTTGATGTAAACTTTTTTAATTCTTTTATATAAACATATGTGAAAAAACAAAACCTTGGATTTGATGTTCTTAAACTTTTGGTTGCAAATAAATTTTAAATTTCAGAGCAATATTTCTAAAAACTGAATAAATAGATTCAAATATTTTTTTTAATTCGAATGATTTTGACTGGGTAGAGTAAGCTACTTAAGTATTACGTCTATACATACACATAACGTATCTACATATGTGCCTATTTATGCAGGGCATTTCAGATAAGCTACCGCCTCCCCCTCTCCACCTAATGTACCCCCACAGTCCCCCAAAAACAAAGGAAAATTCTGCTGTTTTCTTATGATTAGAATGGTCAAAATAAGCCCGCTCCTCACCTCCTAAACAAGTACGCGTTTGACTAACGCTATAAGCCCTCTCTCTTTCTCTCTCTCTCTCTCTCTCTCTCTCTCTCTCTCTCTCTCTCTCTCTGTCGTCAACACATCTAAAGACTTCACCTTCAAGTAAACAACATCTGTTTGAGCCGTTTTCATTCAGCTGTTGATCGTATATCTTGTACCACACGTCTGTTGGGACGAGCCTTCCATTAACTGATTAGTTAGCAGTATTAACCGCCTGCTCGTCACTTTTGTAAGCCGCACGGCGTGGACAGGGGCGAGCGAGAAGCGGAATAAGAAAGTTGATTAAAGTGGTCTCTTACAAGCAAGCTTCGTTCAAACTGTGCCCGACCGAATCGTGCCAATCTCTTTTAATTGAAGTTTATAGTTTGCTGCAGATTAGGAAAAAAGTAATAAATCTTTTTTTGTGCTTCTATAAAGAGTATTTATGTGCCTGCTATCCTTCCTTAAGCCACTAGGACTTCAATGTTGACAGTAGCGTGCTCGACTACAGGAGCTTGTTCGAATCCTATGGTTGCAGCACTTCTGTTGCTAATATTGTGTCTTACTTCAGATGCGCTAAACGGCACCGACAAATTTGGTCCTTCAAACCCAATTCAGCCTTAATCCCAGACCCATCAAGAGGGTGAGACGCGTTTTTAACGATGAGACTTGAAAGTATCGACATCCTGGATCAGCAAAAGCTAGTTCGAAGAAAGGTAGAAGCAACAGATTTTTAAGCTAGATCGGTGAATAAAAAAAATAAGACACTAGGCCTGGACTCGAACAGCGCAATCGAAGTAAGAGACATACTGTCGCTATTCCTTGCACTTGCTATCATATCCATTCTTCACCAAAATATCAGTTTGATACAGCCACGCTGCTTTATGCTGATCCGTATGTCTTGTGACGTGGCAGCTGAAACTGTCCCGTCATGATATACCTATATATGCGCGTGTCTTCGGCGGCCTCCGAAAAATATGAAGGTAGATAAGTGCAATCTATAATGCACCAAATAATATATGTTTCCAGTGTCGCCGAAAACGAGTTCCGAGAGCAACCAAAGTAGACGCGATATAGGTATGCAGACACCAGCAGCAGTGGCCGACGGCCGGCCTGTACACCTATATATATGTGTGTGCATGCGGGAGCGAGAGGGACATGAGTAGGCACGAGTAGTGACAGCACTAGCCGATGTAGCCGAGAGCAGGAGAGTGAAGCAGTAGTAGTCGACACCTCAATCGAGCCGGATCATAGCACGCGATATATAGAGACGCGAGAAAAGGGAGTCTGCGGGGAACTTAGTGTGTGCACGGGACAAAGAGGAGGGATATCGGGAAGCAATAAGAGAGACACAGTACGGTTTTTTTTCTCGGGTTGACGCGGAGACGAAGTGCCGGATGCGAGTGTGCGAAACGACGAGGAAGATACGCATCGGGAGGGCCGAGTCAGGGAAACGCGGAGAGACCGGTCTGCAGCTGCAAGAGGACGCAACGGGCCGAGCAACCATGCAGCGAAGCCTGTGCCACCAGGTCGAGGCAAAGTGGGTGCGCCGAGGGGTCTACAGCTTTTAAAGGACGCAACGGGCCGTGCAGCCACGCAGCGGAGCCGGTACCACCCGGTCGAGACGGAGCGGGTGCGCCAAGAGACTACAGCTGCAAGAGGGCACGACGGGCAGCACAAGGAGAGAGAGAGAGAAAGGGAACGAGGTAATATCTGTGGTTAGAGTGCCGGTCAAATCCCGAGTGTCGATGGGGAAACAGTTCTGCAGGATCATTGGGAAGCGTAGGATTCTGGGGTTTCGTGTGTGTGTGTGTGTGTATGTGTGAGGGCAAAAGGAGACCCTATGGGTAGCGGGCGAGCGTCAGCTATTTCAGGGGCCATCTTGTGTGCGTCGCGCACGGGTTTTGTTTTCTTTCAGTGACGCTGGCTCTCGAGCTTCCCGTACGAGAACACGAGTAGCGTCAATAGGCCGAGCAATACGGCCGTGAAATTACCGCATCTTACTCGGTCGTACGGACAAGGGGAATGGTGATCGCGAAGTAAAACGAGCGGGTATGTATGTATGTGGAGTGAGTGAGAGATAGGTATACAGGTGTCAGGGGCAGTAGAAGGCTAGAGGACGAGATTACCCGAGCGAGTCAAGGAGTCACGGCCGGGCAGAACGCACCTGCCGATGGATACACAAACTGGTAAAAACGTATTATACAGGTATAATACTTTCGGGTGAGACCCAGGCCTACGAATGTTATTGGTGTCGCGGTTATAAAGTGAACGTTGTAATTCCGGCTGAATAAACGGTGCTGGACACCAGTGAATTGTTATTGTTGTGTTCAAGGTTTTATTTAGGGTAGATTAGTTTCCCCTTTTCTAGTTTCCCCTTTCAGGAATTACCTGGCTTTCCCGAGCCAGGTAACTACAGCAGACCTCCCATTGGAAAGAAGTCCAATGGGACGGGCTACGGTAAGGTAAGGTAAGTCGTACGAGTGAGTTTGTGACAGGGTGTTGGGACGGCCGTTCTCTGGCTGACACCCTCTTCGTTACAATGGCATCTCTGTAGTGGGGAACTCTGCTGTAGGATTAGAAAGGTATTTAGGTGTTAGGTTTTTTTTAAAAAGGTAATAGGGTGAGTAAGTGTGAGTGTCGTGGAAAAAAAAAATAAATCTAATAGGAACTTGGCCGATATAAAAAAATTAATAGTAAAATAATTTATATATACAAATAATAATAATATAAAAAAAAGTAATAGTAATCGTATAGATTTATATTTATCATTCAGTTGTTATCCATAACAAAAATAAAATAACGGATATTAAGACGACCAGGTTAGTGTGCTACTTGCGGATCTCCATATCGCACAGTGCATACATTTCGAAAATAAGAGACCGTTGGCGACCGGGATAGGATATAGTCGGAAGTTCACAAACAGTGAATTTTCGTTAGGTAGGCCAGGCTAATAAGTGCAAAAAAAAAAAAAAAAAAAATATACAACGGGCCATGATTTCGCATCAAGAAGTGATGCAGAATTTTATTAGCACGCGTGAGCAACGAGCTCTCAAACGGGGGGTAAATACGATGTCTCTAGACGTGGTAGCTACTCATTTAAGTATAAAAGGCTGTAGTGCGTCGGGATCGGAGGCGGTGAATAAGGATCGGCTGCTTCGGATTCTCATGATAGAGCTTAATCCAGACGACAAACGCATACCTATGTACGAGGACGACGTCCTGATGGACCCACATACTTCAGAGGTACCAGCGACCAGGACGGGTCAATCAGGGGAGGGATTAAGGTTAGGTCTAGGGGAAAGGGAAATGGAGCACAGCACTCCTTTCGAACCAAGGCGGAGTATGGCCAGTGCGATAATCGAAAGCAACTGAGCCCACTCGAAGAGCTAGGATCTGGTAGTGAACGGGATTATGGAGGACAGCCGAGGGGTGAGTCGCCGGGACAAAGGTGAGATAGGCCCGTACCCACGCCGAGGAAGCAAACTCGGCTGAGCACGGGGGCTCGTTTCGGAATCGGAGGGCGAACGCGCAGCGGCAGGGGTGTCCACTACCGGCCTCGGACATAACAGTGCCGCGGCCCAGATATGTACGATTTTCACAGTTACGACGACGACGTACATGACGACGTACACGACGCCGATAACGACCGCAGTCTTGGGGAGAGGAAAGAGGCCGGGTGGTCAGCGTAGACAGATGCGATTCGCGAGCATACATCCAACCCTTCAAAGATTTTATTCACGAACGTTCAAATCGAACAGACCCTGAAGGCCTCGGCTTTTACAGTAGAACGAAATTTGGCTCAGGGACAGCCGATTCCATACGAGGTGTTGAATTGGATAGCGAGCCAATTCCGAGCCGAGGGTTCGATACCACAGGGGTTAGGGGACGCAAAGGGGTTCAGGGTGGACAGTAGTAGGGTATCGGGAGCTAATCAGGCACTCATAGGGAGTAATCAGGGAGTCTTAGGGGTTAATACGGCGTCCCTGGAAGTTAATCGGGCCACCGTAAAAATAAGTCCGGCCTGCGCAAGAGTCAAGATAATTTCTGACAAAATTAACCAGACTTTTGTCAACGCTCGCGGGGTTTCTCTAAAACCAAAAATCGTCACCCCAGGGGCCGACCTTAAGGGATTTACCCCAAAACTTTCGAGAACGGGTAAGTCGCGTCGCAGCAAATACTACACACCTGTGGAGGATCTATACATAGACCACCCGGTCTCGGAGGCCGAGTCAAGGAAGGATTACAGGTGTGAGGAGGAGCACAGGGAACTCGCGCGGCTCATTGAAGATCAAATATGGAAAGAGAAGGAAAGGGCGAAGGAGAGTCGGGAGCGACAAAGAAGAGAAGCGCATGCAAGAACGATGGCCGAGTCAGAAATGAGGAGAAAGGAGAAGAAAGAGAGACTCGAAGTAGAGAGGCGAATCAGAGAAGAGCAGAGAGTAAGGGCTATAGCTGAGTTAGAGAGGAAAAGGCGAGAGAAGGAAAATCAGTTAGGACCTACTCGATTTCACAGTAAACCGCCCAACCGTTATGAGGGGGCCAACGAGAGTTCGAGAGGAGACGAATCGAGTGATGATTCGAGTGTCGATAGTCGGGCTCTTGAGTCCTCACGAAAGAGAGTAAAATCCCGGAGATCCGGACCAAAAGTTAAAGAGACGGGAGTAGGGAGAAATTACGCTGATGACATTGGTCACCGGAGTACTCAAGGTGATGGTCGGAGTTCACGTCACCCGGTATTTCCGACGTTTCCTGCAGACCCAATCGTCTCGGAACAGGTACGTCGGGGTTCAGTGGACGAACGACACGAACCCGGACCCTCGAATAACTCTAGTATACGGAGTGGTCGGAATGGAGATAGTCGACGGGCTGGCCAGAGATCATAGGCCGTTAAGTTCCTCAAGAGTTGGGGTATAAAGTTCACAGGAGAGGAGAGAAGGGAAGATGCCGAGGAGTTTCTGGAGCAGTTAGAAGACTGTCAAGCGAGCTCGGAATTCAGCGAGTCAGAAATTTTGAAGGCTCCACCCAGCATTTTAGCTAAAGAAGCCAGCCGCTGGTACAGGAGGATCAGGGGGGACTTGGAGAGTTGGTCCGCTTTCAAGGAGGTTTTCAAACGTCGATACGTCAAGGAGTATGACGAGGAAGATCTCTGGGATGATCTCCGTCGACGTACACAAGCGAAGACGGAGAAAGTCACGGTTTTTTTATCCAAGTTCCGGTATATTGTATCGCGCTTCACCGTGCCACCACCTAAAAGATCGGTGGTAGAGTTAGCACGACGGAACTTGTTGCCAGAATGCCGTCGAGCGATGGCGGACAAGCTAGTCATGAGTTTGGAGGATATCGAAACCTACGGCTTGTGTTGGGAAAGGCAAAGGGAATTGGATAGACGATACGTGTCGCCACCCCCGGCCAACAAGATGCAAGTACCAAGTGCCGCGTTCACCGGAGTCCCAGTGGTGAAGGCTAAGGTCGCAGCTACGGAGAATGTAAGTGAGATTGAAGAGAAAAGGCCGGGTTCTCCAGTAGAAAAAAGCCAGGGCAAAAACAAGGGAAAAGGAGGAAACAAACAGGAAACTCGGCCAGTTAATAATCCAAAGATGGCCACCACCAAGGACACGAATGAATCGCTGTTCTTTGAGTTATCACCAGAGACGATTTCAAATTTTACTCGGATGAAACCACCGTCTTCATGGGCTTAAGCAGTAAAGCAAAATACAGAAGATAACCAGATGTTAGCCATGCCTGGAGACAAGGTTATCCAGGAAAATCGGCCCACCGGCCCAGGAATGAATTGGGCTCAGAGTGGGACTATCCCTAAACTGACCTCGAACAGAGACGAGGTTTCGGGGGGGGGGGGGGATTTATAATCACCTGCTATACCTGTAGGGCCGTTGGACATCGGTCATCGGAGTGCCCGGAGACCCTTTATTATGCGTGCCGTACTAAATGACATCTCGCGCGAAATTGTCCCTTGCAAAGGAGTCAGGCCGAGACCAAGCCCAAACCTGAAACTAGTTGTCAGGTTTGTGGAACCATGGGAGTGGTTTTCTCGTCGTGCCCTAAGTGTGCATTCTGGCGGAAAACGTTGGGAAGCGGACCGTGCGGGGGCCAGAACTGCATTCACTAGATTTTGCAACCCCCGCGTCTCGACACATGGAGGCGTTGGAAGAAAAGAGTTTTCGCGTGGATTGTGGTCAGCGGCTGAACAGCGGGAGTGAGAAAGGAACAAGGATAGGAAAGAGGGAGAGCCAAAGGCCGGACAGAAGGGCAACGTTAACGACTGGAAAACTTCAAGGGGAGTTAGAGGAAAAGGATGAAGCTAGCCGGTGGGACGAGGGGCTTAACATCTGTCTGGGAAAGAGGACGGATAACGCCACTACGGCAGCTGAATACTCCCAGAAAAGTCTCGATAAGTTGAAGAAAAAGTGGGATGAGCGAACTCACGTTAAACAGAAAGGTAAGCCAGTCCTTAGGCCAGAAAAAAAATACGTGAAGTTAGGCAAGATGCTTGACGTGTTGCATTTAAAGGGAGATAGCGAAGGGGAGAAAGAAAAGGGGGCTTTGGTCACGTGGAAGAACCACGATCCTATATGGCAATCCCAGAAGGGCGAGTGGAAAAAAGAGAAGAAGGAGAGAAATAAGAAGGTATGGTACACGAAAGAGATCTTGGGTAAGGATCGGGATGACGACATTCTACGTGACAATTCAGAAAAAAAAAAAAGTTTTATCCTCGAGAAAACTAGTTTTAGGGAGAAAATTCTGAAGCCTGGCTCCGAAAATGTCAGGACTACAATGGAGTGGGAAGTCGAAAAGGAGGAGAAGGACTAGAAGATCTCAATCTTTAAAAACGAGGGAGAACCCCAGAAGATCGATGAGGAGGATCTTCAGAACTTCTTCTCTACCATGTTTGGAGATAAGGAAGAAAAGGGGGTGGTGGATTTTCGGGATGGGAGCCTGTACGCAGTCCGGGAGGGAAAGGACGGAGCGTCGGGCAATAAGGTTAGGTTTTCGGGGTTGGACAGTGGTACTTCGAAATTTAGCGGAGAGATAGGCACCGGTCGCTTGTTCCACACGGACGAGCCGTCCGAGCTCGAGCCGGACCCGGAGGGAAAAGAAGAGCCAGAGCTGGGCGGACAGGAAACGGAACAGACTGCCAGAATTAGTAGCGAGAGCAGGCCTTATCTTGCGGTAGTATTAGGCGGACAGGAATACAGCGCGCTTTTGGATACGGGAGCTCAGTCTTCAGTCGTGGGGCCACGAGTGGCCGAAAGATTCAAAGACCGACTAAAGCCGACGAATGCCGCGATAGTGAGCGTAAACGCAGCCTTGTCCAAAGTGCTGGGCCTTTTGAAAATCAGCTGCGAAATTGACGGCCAGACTCGTGAGATCCAGGTAAAAGCCGTTACGGACATCAACCAGGATATCATTTTTGGCCGAGATTTCTAGGACACATTTAATATGGATTTACGTTAAGGTCGAGGACTATTCCGAGTGTTAGAGGGTGGATGGCACTCGTTCAAAAACATAGGAGAGGCATCAGAAACTACGTTGCTGGCTGAATGCGCGGGGATAAGTGATATTTCTACGGAGGAGCGAGAGGAAATAGAGCAGCTGGTGAACCATATTCTAAACTCGGCCGATAAGCTATTGGGAGAAACGTCACTCACCAAACACGTGATCGAGGTGACAGTGGACAAACCGATTCAACGCGCTTATCGAAGAATGTCGCCAAAAATGCATGAGATTGCCGTGAAGGAGGTAGAGCGGCTATTCAAGAGGGAAAATCGAGCGATCGGCTAGTGACTATATCCGGGCTACCGTGCTACACAAGAAGCCAGATGGGACTTACAGATTCTGCATCGACGTTAGGGACCTGAACAAAGTAACCAAACGCGACGCATACCCGATGCCAAGTATGGATACCATACTTGACCGACTAAGAGAGGCCAAATACTTGTCGAAGGTAGATTTGAAACAGGCCTATCATCAGGTACCTTTAACTCGGGGAAGTCGACGTTTCACGGCGTCTGCGGTCCAGGGGTCTGGATTATGGCAATACGCGCGTATGCCATTTGGCCTAAGTAACACTCTTATGACTTTCCAACGGCTGATCGACATTCTATTTGAGAAGGAATTGCGGCCATACGTATTTGGGTATTTAGATGATATCATCGTGGCCACGGATACCTACGAAAGACATAAGTATTATGTGAGAATAGTGCTGGAAAGA
>JAPYYV010022199.1:0-14838 GCA_030522625.1 Copidosoma aretas
CCGTAGATGTTTTTATTAACGAGTAATTTATTATGCAACAAAATATCTGGCAGCAGTGTCGACGGACTGTTTACTGCACTTCGGGCAGCTTCGGGCGCCATCTGCGCGCTCGGCTCGCCGCTGGCTGCGGACGCTCATCGGCGACGGCCCGCACACGATATTTCACTAGAATTATCTATTGTTTATGCCGAAAGGGTTGATCAAATCAACCAGGAAAATATTATCTACGGTAAAGTAAATATTCAGAAAGAGCTTAAGCCAAGTCTCAAGTCAAAAAAGTAATTAGCACGGCCGCTACAAGTAAAAAAGTAAAAGTATCGTAACTCCGCTTCTATTGGTCATAAACTAAATTTTTTTTTTCTAATATTAAAAAAATGAGTGTTTTCAAATGCACTTTATTGCAAATCTCTGTCTTGTAAATTGACAAAATTAGGACCTATCAAAAATAACTACAAAAAAACTACTTATTAGAAACTTTCCAAATTCAGTATGTTAAAAGACTGTATGAATACCTACCGATTCCAATTGGTTTCATTGGGATCTATAAACATTTAACAATTTTGCAATAGGTCACCGTATTGTTTATGGGCGACCGGACTAGGCGTATTTCGCAAAAAGTGCTAAAACCTATGAAATGTCTCAATTTCAGCAAATAATTTCATCATGTTTTTTGATCATTTTCTGATTTTTTATTTTTGCGATTTTTTGATTGTTTTCGATGGAAAAACCCATTATTAAATTTTTTTAAATACGTTATGCCTACGTAAAATCGTCCGCGGAAAATTTTTATTCCAAACATTTTTCGCTAAAACCTTTCGTTTTTGAGATACAGCGGAATAACTGAAAAAAAATCGATTTTCCCTTTTATTTTGCAACGCCACTCAAAATCTAACACTCGGATTTTCTAATTTTTTTAATGGCACACTATACTCGTTGAGACCTTTTATTTAAGCCCCAATTCGTTGTGCACCATCCAGGTTCAGAACGAAAACCTCTGGCGCCCCGGCTAACAGTAGGTTTACGGTTTTTGTACAGCTCTTGTTCTGACTGGCGTAGCAGACTCACTGAATCTCCCAGACACTGTACTTACTACCTATAATACACTGACTGTTCAAAAAGTCTCTCAGCCTACCTACTAAAATAGTGCCCCGAGGTAACTCAGTTGAATTTTTTTAACACTTATCAAGAAAAAATACGTTTTAAATGACATCTTTTCATATACTTCATTCAAGAGCAAACTTAAATACGAAGTATTTGGACATGTTTTTCAGTTAAACAATTAAAACGTAGCCATTTAGTTACCTCAGGCATCTTCAAAAAGTGACAACCACTGTGCTAAGTATACGACATATTGCGATAGCGGTATCCTGCATGTATAAATTACGCGAGCAATAAAAAGTCATTTCAAATGTTTCAGCTCAACAATCAAAGAGTATCTTTGTACATTTTGTTATTGCACAATCACCTATGCAAAAGTGTTGGAATCGTATAAGGAATTGCACTGCGATTTTCGTAAGTTTTGATATTGCTCTTTTAACACGAAAATTACAGGAATATCTGCAGCATGAAAAGTATAACAATCTAATCGACAGTAAGTAAGTGTAATTTTGTAAAATTCTTTTCAATATGACGAAATCTTAAAGTAAGTGTAAATCGAGGTGTGAGGCCAGTTTTTTTGCTTCCTCATGGAGAAAGCTTAGTACCGGTAAGATTTCTCAATAACATATCAGGAATGTTTTTCATAGTGTTTAGAATGAAAATACAACATTTATTTTAAATGTCTGTATACGTGTGTGTATGTGTGTGCGCGCGCGCGCGCGCGTGTGTGTGTGTGTGTGTGCATGTAATCAGTCATATCTCAGAAACCCTCTGACCGACTTTAATGATCCAGGCGAGGATCCAGGGCTGAAAATTTTTGGTTTCGTATGCTTATATGAGCTCGGAAAAAAGTTCATGTTTCATACCTTATTTAGGTTGTTATAACGATATTTGATATTTTTATCATTGAGGTACTACGATTTTTTTTTTTTCATTTTAACTCGAAACATGCAAAATGATTCAATGATATTTTTTCTACGTTTTCATCTCGATTTTTGTTGTATTACGTTTATCAATTTGAAAATAATTTCGGATGATAAGTTCAATTGTTTTTAAAATAAAATCATTTTATCAATATTTTGTGTATTATTAGGGTATAAAGATTAGAATCTCATTTTTTAAATAATTTCTCCTTGCAGAGCATAATAATAGTTTCTTTTTCCATTTCGAATCATCCTGTTACGTTATTTAATTTAATTTGATTTTTTATTATATAAAAGCAGAAAAATAGTTTTTGAGAAGCTGTATGCTAATTTATTAGCAGCGGTTTTTACGTTGGGAACCAACGAATTTCTTTAGGTTATTTAACTTATTTTACAAACAAAATGGTATTCATCATTTCTACTTCAACCTGATAATTTTTTTGTGATGATAAGCAAATGTGGCCATTATATTATGTCACATACATCTAAGAATAAGATGGTGTTTTTAATACCTTTGTCATGTAAAAATAGCAACTACGGGCAACTTAGCTCCAACATAATAAGGATACTGATGGCTGGTGGGCATGGAATAGATGACAATAAACTAAAGTAAGTACTTGTTGATTGGAATATTACTCAGAATATACGATTATTACTTAATGGTAGCATAAGGTTGAGAGGGAGGGGAAAGTCGAAACCTTCGAAACGCCTATCGTAAGCAAAATTAATGAACCCCTCACAATGTGCAAAATGTACTGCGTCGCATGTAAAACCGGTATACGATACAGGTAAATGCAAAGCGTTTTCAACCATTTAAATTTGTTGTGCGTGATGGACAAGATAAATGTTTGCCCAGAGAAAGTCGTGTAATGGATGTTTTTGAATCAAATTAAGTGCACAGAGCGTGTAAAAGTCAAAACATAGCTAACAGTGCATCACTATGCGTATAATATATTATAAGCTAGTCTAAAGTCATATGTATATGTAATTATAGATACAGAAAGCTTTCAAAAACTCTTGACTACTTCATTTTGGGCAGTATTTTACGTAATCCCAGTAACATTACACAATAAAATGGAGTGATATCGGATGATCTTGAGTGTGCCAACGTATCTGATAAAGTTAACAAAATGTATGAAAAATACCTCATTAACGCATACAGTCAAATACGATAATATACTTTAATAAAGCCTAACTCCTTACATAATTATCATTCTTTCAGTACATAAATATACTTAGAAAGAATTTTGAAAACATTGATGTATTCATAATTATTTTTTAAATGTACTAACTTAATAATTGACCCTTTTTCGTCTTTAGGATGCAATATTGTTTGTGATTTATCTTCTCCAATTAGTCATTAAAAATTATAATTATAGAAGTTTGATGTTCGACTTTCACCGTTGTACAACCTTTACTTCATTTCATTATCGACGTTTATGATAAAAAAATATGAAATACTTACATATGCAGGTGACAAAAAAGCAGGAGGAGCAGGTAAACTTCAATTGTTTTTGTCTGCTAGATCGAGTATTTTATTTTTTATCGCGAACAAAAGATTCTTACTAGCGATTTTTTTTTCACGCGTTTGAACTCGCACAAGAGGTGCATTCCTTGTTTCTTAAGTCACTGAATGAATGATTTTTATCGAGTGTTCCGATCCAAGTTTCTTTAAATACACGGTTTTTCTATTAGTTTGAAACCACAGGTGTTAATAGGTGTCAAAGTGCTAACATATTTGAACGATTTTTGTGTGCCATTCGTCAATTTTTATAAATAAATATGACGTACAAATATGTCTGCCGATATTAAGAACTGATGGAAAAAAAAGGATCAGTTGAAAATAATGTCAAGTAGAAAATAAGTGTGATATTGTTAAGTTATATAATTAGCAGTGCTTGAAGATAGATTCAACATTTTCATACACATTCTAAAATAAGATTCACAAACGTAAATTTTCTTTGACCTTTAATGGAATAGAGATGTAAAAGTGTGCAGGAAATATTCATTTTTAATACCTCTTCCCCCCTCACGAATTTGTGATATTCTATTTTCGGACACCACGTTAGTACAACAAAAAAAGCCGAGCGCGTGTAACTCAGGAAGTCTGCAAAAACCTGTCTCGATTTATATTGCCTTCCTTCATGATTTTTTTTTTTTAATATTTCTATCTCTAACCTTATGGCTAGACGGCTATATCTATCCTTACGCTGAAAATTTATATTTTGAAAACAAATATATAATCCACGTGCATTTTTGTCGTTCACTCTTTAAAAACTTTGATTTGAACCAAGAAAAGTGCAAAAATCAGCGAGGTAAGTATGGCTTATACACTGAGAAAAAAAGTTAGTCTATCTAAATGAATATATTTATTTGAATTTTATTTATTTGAATGAGCTAAACAGTTATTTGATTTGATTGAATACTTTTTAGATCAAGATAAACGATGTTTTCAAACAGAAAAATATTTGAGTTGAAGAAATCATAATTTCAACATCAGAAAATATTTATTCAAAATTATAAAACATTATTTACTTCAAACTAGGAAAATTAATTTTTAAAATTCAAATAAATTATATCATCAATCGAAATAAAGAAGATATTCAACTAATAAACAATGTATTTAAATCCAAACTAAAAAATGACTTTTTACCTTCTAATAAATTGTTTATTCTAATACAAACACATAAATAATTTTTTTCATTCAATTGAAAGTTTCGTTGAAAAAAAAATCTTTATTTTTTATAATACTCATATGGCCAGTAATGAAGTTTGAAAAATATTTATTCTAGACAAATAAAGATTTATTTGAATGACAAAGCATGTTTTTCGCAAATAATAAGAAAAAATTTTTTCACTCAAAATAAATTATAGTATTATGCATTAAATTAATTAATATTTATTAAAAAAGTACATTAGGTAATCATGCAGTTTAGCATATATACTCTAAAACACCTTAAGAATAGGTAATCATGCAGTTTAGCATATATACTTTACAACACCTTAAGAAATTATTATTTTTTGATGATTTTAATGATTATTGTATGCATTTTTGATGAGCGGAAGGCAAAAAAAAATTTATATTTTAGTGGTCAAATTTTAAAAAATTTTTATTTTTATTTTTTTTGGAGAATGTATATTATTGTGAAAGTACCACAGAACAAATAACGCGATGATATATACACAACTAATAAACAACACAAATATACTGTCTGACACAAACACATCGTGTTTTTCTGTACTATATGCTTTCGGTACTTTATGATTATTTTATGATTATTTTTTTGCGTGAAAAACGAAAAAAAAAAAAAAAGATTCACCATAAAAAAAAATAAAAATTTTTTGCTTTTCGCTCAGACGGACTTTACTATTTTATGGAATCAAATAAATATTTACTCATACTAACATGCCAATCAGTGAAGTTGAAAAAACATTTACTTGAGACAATACAAGTAAATATTGAAGTAACATACTCTGAAAAATATACCTATACATACGTTTTTTGATGCGCGAATGTATAATGAAATTCGTCAAAGTAACGCAACAAAATTAAAAAGTACAATTTATCAGACTGCCAGAAAGCAGTTTGAGGTTTTCGCATATTTTTTACTGTATGATTTTTCGATATGTAAAGCGACAACTATAGAAATTCTAACACACTCTTTTACAAATATAATAGCTATAATTTTGTATGCTTTTATTTAACTGGCTTTGTCGCTCTATTTGCCTAGCTGTTTGTCTTTCAATGTCGAGATGAATGGAATATTATGATTAATTTTCCACCAACTTAATAACTTTAGCTGAAAATTTTTTTTTCTGACTTAGATGCTTATCATGGATTACAGTAAAATGTAGTGTTAGAGGATACAGTTAAACTTTTTTTCATCAAATATTTAATTTAAAATCATACAATTTATAAACAGAGCAGGTTGTTTTACTTCAATCCTTCCGTCCGTTGATATGTATAGCTCGTTTTTGCTTGGATCAATATTCGATAACTCGTCTGTTTTCATTCGATATGCGAATGATAGACTATTTTAGGTCAAAAGTTGAATACTTGTAACTAAAAAGTTGAAAATGTCAAAAATATGAAAAATTATAAAGGTACACTTTTAAATGTTCTAAATAGTAGAAAGTAATTTTGTTCTGCAAATCGACTGCAAATGATTGATAAAAGCGAAAGTCGACAATGGTGTTTATTGTTCCAAACACTGTGATGATTTAAAAACCCCCGATTTTATTAACTATTTGTACAATAAAATTATTTTCTCATAGCTTATTTATTAAAATTTGTACTGAGAAAAAAATTTAGCCGATTTGAATCAAACTTTTTTTTTTTTTTTTTTTTTTTTTTTTTTTTTTTTTTTTTTTTTTTTTTTTTTTTTTTTTTTTTTTTTTTTTTTCAAAAAGTTGTTCAGTTTAATTTGATAAAATATTTATTCAGCTTGTTTTCATCAAATATTTATAAAGTCAAGGTGAACAATTTTCTTAATTAGTGAATCATTAAAGTTTAAAAAAAAATAGTGTTTAAATCAGACATTACATTGTTGGAACAAATAATAAACAGTTACTTATGTATGAGAGCATTCATTTTTTAAAGATAAACACATACATTTACTCATCTGAATAAAACTAATAAAGGATTATTATGCAAATGCAAACATGAATAATTATTGTAATTAATAGAATTAACTCAATATTAACTCATAATAATCTAATCAATAATGAGGTTGAAAAATATCCATTTGAGTTAAATAAATATTTATTTAAGGGGGCTCCAGCGGGAGGACTTAAGAGGTTGAGTACGATTTTTTAGATGAATGAGAACCTGCTGATTTCAACGGTGTCTTTATTTACCCCCTTAACCATAGAAAATTTTGAGCTATTTCCTCTCAAAGTTTGCACATAGTACACAGCCTCTTATGGAGTAACGTAAAACATCGTGATTTTCTAACCGTAATCAAGGAGTTGTATATCAAGACACGAAATGTTTTGAAGAAAAAAACTTCAGCTTTCAGATGGTAGCTCGCAAAATATCGGTATCCGTGGAAAAATTCGAGATATTCCGTGGAGTATGTATTGGTCGAGTCGTAGTATTATTATTTTTTTACTGTACAGCTATACATATATATGATGGTACACTCGGTGCAGGCTCTTAATTGCAGTGAATTATAAGGCGCGAAATTCAAATGCGCTATATGGGCAAAACCGCAAAAACCAAATTACCTAAACCCCAAGCATTTTAACCTAGTAACCTAGGGGACAGCGAGTTGATAGCATTTTACTTAAACTAAATAATAAAATATCAACGTCACCTACATCCCCAGCTTTTGTAATTGCTTGGGACTGAATCGAACTGAATTGGTGCTATCGATTGTTAAAGCCTAAGTTTAGTGCAGTCGAAAGTAGTATGTGATCTGGCGCGACACTAAAAATTGTTTAAATTGAGCCGACATCAATATGAATGAACGATTAATCAACCAACATTAAAATACTAGGTTACCAAGATTTCTGACTTTTATCGCGTCTTAATTGATAACATTATTATTAATATCATAAGAACTAATACCAGTTAACCCAGAACACTGAATTTTCTCGCGTTTTAATTTATAACATTATTATTAATATCATAAGAACTAATACCAGTTAACCCAGAGCGCTGACATGTTTCGCGTTTTAAGGAGGTTCGGGAGTATCATTCAGCGAGGCGAGGCGAGTCCTCCGGCCCGCGCAGCTTGGCCCCCTTTACCGCGCACCCCCTCTTGCACCCAACGAACTCAATGTTTTGCTTACATTTAGCGTTGCCATTGTTTAAAATGCACTATAACATGACTTAAAATTTTACTCACTGAATCTTGAAACAATACTTCATACGTAGGTATGGTTTTTTTAAATATCTTTGCAATTTGTATCATTCTTTTCAAAATGACCTATAACAAATATTGAATAAATTCATATAAGCTCTACGTATTCCAGACTATCAAGAAAATTCTTTTCTAAAAAATTTAAAACAATTTTAAAATAATATTTTCCACTGAAGATAGTCGTCTTGTTTAAAAACTATAGTAATTAATAAAACCAAAAAATACGAAATAATAATGTAACTGATAAGGTAACAAATTTTTCTTCTTCTAATTTTAGTTAATATTTATTCAAGTAGGAGGGTATTTATTTGAAGAATGTAAACAAAACTTATGGTGGATTCAAATAAATTGAGTGTCAAATTGATATTCGAATACAATCATAAAACAAAGTTCGTATTAGGTGAATAATTAATTCTGATCATAGCACAAAATGCTTTATTTCATGAAGTTATTCACTTTATACATTATTGTGTTATTTGTTTAAATTTGAAACAATTGTTCATTTGATTGGATACACTTATTAAAATAAATTATTTTTCTCGATTAATCTTTATACTTTTCTATTTTTTTTTTCATTTTGTATTTATTTCCAAAAAAATATAGATTTACAAGTTTCCTAGAAAATAAAAACTAAAACGAAAAAGCTTATGCGATTCTGAACAGATAGCACTTCAAAAATCATCGGTCACCGCGCATTGTCAAAAGATTTGAATTCGACTGCAAACGAATAATTTATCAGTCCGTATCTTAATTCATATACGTTAACAAGGACCATGGCTTAATGCGACACAGGACATTTTCATAAGATTGCTCGAGAAAAATTCCTTACTCCATACTACCATTTGAAATTTGTAATAAGTTGACTTATAATATGTTGGCAAATAGTATTATAATGAGAAAATCAGGATTTTAAAGAATTTCAAATTGACTACTATCATTATAACCTTCCATGTTTAAGAGAAATTTTTTTTTTTTAGAGTATTCTTGAATTTAAAAAACACTTTAACACCGACTTCAAGTACTGTAGCGATTGAAAGACGGTTTTAACGATCGGACGCTCTATTGACACGAAAGTAAAAAGTACGAGTCTCCTACAAAATACAAAAACAAATTAATTTCCGATGTGGCTGGATATTGATATCCGAGATTGACATAAAAGAAAAAGTTATAGAATGATAGACCGAAATAAGAGCACAAGTTATGCGTTATGCAAGCAAATGCACTTGTCAGTTTTATTGGATAACAGGCATTACCATCATCATCATCTTTTTCATAATCAGGTGGTATCGTTCCGTGCAGCAACAGCAATGCGTTCCCTTGTCAGCGACGATTTTGAGTTTAGAAAACACGCGGGTTCGTTTTATATGTGGAGAAAATCATTAGGCACCAATCGTTCGCTGATGGATTCTTGAAAATTCTACGTTATCATAGTACGTTTGTCAGTCTTTGCTTCCTCGTACGCAAATTCCTAAAAATTAATGTCTTTCTTAGTATTTCTGTATTTTTTTTCATCACACATAATATAATGTGTGTGTGTATATAACCTACATGTATAATTCGACATTAAATTTTTGCAAGCTGCTGAAACACAACTGGGGAAACCCCCTTATTGCATTCTTTCTCCTTAATTTTCAAAAATTGTTTTTTTTTATTCTAGTCAGAATACTTTTTTCTTAATTCTGTTTGCAACATTCGATCTAACGTACCATTCTTTGTGCGATAAATTTGATTGGAGTACTGTGGGCATAAATTACTTATTTATGACATGCCGTGCTGTAAGTGCGTTTTTAGGACACGCTGTGCAAAAAGAAGCGTGTCAAAATCGAACTTATAAGACGTTGTGTCATAAAGTATTGTTCGGCACTAGTTTATAACACTAGTATCGAAAAGTACTATTTCCACACTAAACACAGTGCGGAAAATACCTATTTTCCGCACACTATTGCAAAAAGGAATATTAATACACAACACATTATATTATCGTATATATCTGTTAACCGGCACGTTTGCGTAGCGGTAGAGTTGCAGTTTCGTGGATCTTTCGAAACCAAGCAGTGTAGGGGCTTGGGTGGGACTTGGTTCAAATCTCGCCGTTTGCCTAGAGGTTCGCTTGCACTGTTTGATTTTTGGGGGTTCGATTAACTGTCTCTCTTACGCTGCCAACAACGTGAGTGGGAGGTGTGCAGGAGTTAGTCCTGGTGTTTATACGTAGACACCCGGTCAGGACTCAGGCAATGCACCGGATTCCCCCTCCCCCCTCCCATCCTTTTCCCATCCCTCTCCCAAGTGTCGAGTGCCGCAAAAGAAAGGACGTATGACACTTTAATACACCAAAAAAATTTTTAAATATATATATATATATATACATATATCTGTTGATAACAGTATTTTTCTACTCGATAACTCAACATGGTCTACGTTCGTGTGTACACGCTCTTCATGGGCAAGTCAAGTAACGCCGACAGCGACATCAGTTGGCAGCAAATTTAAATAGTTGGGTAGTAGAAGCTAGTAAGGCATGGCATAAGCATGTAAAAACGACTGTTTTATTTTCAAGTTTTACACAAATATGGAGCAGTAAGAGGCATACAAATGTTTGTAACAGCGAAATTCGGTATTCAAGAAGCAAAAACAACAGTTATTCAAAAAGAGATTTTGTTTATAAAACTGAAATCATGTGGAATAGACGGCCGAGCAGAGCGGATTCACGCCCGTGAGAGCGAGAGAGAGAGAGAAGTGAGCAGAACTGACCACTCTCCTCTCTTTCGCTCTCACAGGCTTGGATAGGCCGTCTATTCTATGTGATTTCAGCTTTGTATGGATACTTCCTTTTTAAAACACTGTTGTTTTTCCTTACAGGATGTCTGATTCAACAATTACGAACATCCACATGCCTCATAATAAGAAAGGACTTGAAAACAAAACAGTACTTTTTACATAGTTACGCTATGCTTTTCTCGTTTCCACTTCCGAACTATTGAAATTTTGATCTGTGAGGTGGTATAAGCGCTCAGCGCCAGAGATACTTAACATGCCTATAGTTATTGAGGTTATATTCTAAGAAGGTCAAGTGTATCTTCAAGTAGTTTTTCGAATCTCCGTGTGCTTTAGCTTTAGAAAGATTTGATTTCTTGTGTGCAAAAAAGTATTTATTTCTTGACAAATAACTCGCACATCCCAAACTAATAGAAAAACTGTATGAATTCAATGTGACTTTATTTTTTTCAATACAAATAAAAATTGAACAGTGTATTAGGTGTCATACGTACACGGTCTATAAAGAGGGGAAATAATTGATTTTTTCAAATCGATATAGATTACTTAAATACCAAACCAAGTCCAATGATAATATTGGTCAACATGCTTGGCGGAGCGTGAAGATAAGGTAGAGAAAAAGATAGGGAATCGAACTTACGTCTCGTCCTAGCTCGTCGAATTCTGTTGAATAATATAATTGAGAGCAGAAACAGTTGTTTTAATCCAGATAAATAAAAATTGTTCAAGCACTGCACTGAGAGACCGATTTGTTCACTATAAACATGATATGTTAACTGTTAATATATTACCTTGATAATCTGGGTGGGTATATTATTAGTTAACATATTATGTTTGTTGTAACAAATTGGTCTCTCAGTGTGGTAAAACATGAATGCTATTTAAGGTGGTTCTTCACGTAAACCATTTACTTTAACTGTAAAACTTGAAGAGATAGTTATTGAAGATATACGGCATCTTCTGTCAAAGTATCAACTTCCTGTATCGGGTAAATTTTCGAAAACGAGTCAGTTAAAAATGCACTTTTAACATGAACTCTTATAGAGGTTATTTTTCCGTGCAATGATATGATGTAATATCTTGTAAAGTTGACTTAAGATCAGTATAAAAGAAGAACTCTTAAGCTTTTTAATGACATGATAAAAATTGGTAAGTGCCCTTATAACTGAAAAGTACCTGTAACTGAACACTCATGACATATTAGCCGATTACATTTTAAATAACGATTGCACACTAAATTTTTCATAACCGATACTTTCTTAAGACTTTTATCCACATGAAGAAAAAGTTCTGCATCAATAAAATATTAGTTGATACAACTAATTGCACTTAGAATATCCTTGCTTGATGCTCGATCAATTAGCATTGGATTGCTGAAGCCATCTGCTAAGAAAGACTCATATCTTCTTAAGGGTGTTATAAGCATTCTACAATATTTTTGTACAAAAAAGAGAAGTAGCAATAGCTTGATACGTTATACAATTATTAAAGAAAATTTATGTTTGGATACTATTAAATTTTTCATTAATATTGTAGGTGTTTATTTATAGGTACACAGTTTATGAGAGTGCACCTATAGTTGAATGCCTGCGTTGTATACCGCACTCTTAACCTATAACTCCAAAATTTTTAACAAAAGTATGTAATTTCAAGAATACTTGTTAATATTATATTTCTATTTGTTTTCCTGCAATCAACTTTATCAGTATACATGTACTTTAAGCAGAACAATGTTTTTTCTATCATATGCTGAACTCTCTTTCACACAAGAACTACCTTTAACTGCCTAACTGATGATTAATTAACGTTTTAATCGCTTCATCACATCCCGGATCATCATAGGATGAAAAAAAAACCTGAAGTATACTTATTTTATTATTTATTTGGCTTGAAAATTGTTAAGGTGCTTGAGTGTTCAGTTGTAGGAGCATTTACCTTAATTAGGGAAATGTGAAATATTTAATGATAATATGTAATGATTTGGCGATTGGCGAAAGTGAAATGTCTACCGATTGTATATATTAGGGTGTCCGTTATTCCCCAAGTTAGGTTTTTTTTCCAATCGCCCCCCAAAATTTTTAGGTTATGACGTAAAAAAAATATCAGATCTACATCAGCCTTTGATATTTATATTAACCCGTAACTTTATATAATTTTTTTAACCAATTTATATATTTTTTCTGGACTTTAAAACTATTAAGTTTTGTTACATATTTCTTGAACTTAAATTGATACACATTTTTTTTCGGCTCTAAACAATAAAGTTGAATAAAGTTGAAGTTGCAAATCCCATGTTATTTTAGATTGGAAATGTATTATGATTTAGGCACGGGTTACTATGATAATTAAGGGCTGATTTGAGTCTGTAATTTTTTTTTCGGTGATATTCTAAAAATTTGGGGGGCGATTTAAAAAAAAACCAACTTGGGAAATAACAGACACCCTAGTATATATAGGTATAACATGTACCATTCAGCTATGTCTACTTGAGTAGGAATGTGTACGTCATTTTCAGTACATTGCGCAAAAAAAATGTTTTTTCACATTATTAGCACGGTTATTCGTATATACTTTACTCGTTTACTCGTACATGACATTATATTACAGTCAAGTGCATGTCTGACGCATTTTATATTGTGAATTATAAGCTGATCAAAAATCGGAAAACCACAGGGGCCCGCACTGCCTTGATATGGCGCCATCCTGAAGAACCACCTTAACACAATGACTGAAGTACGATTTTTTGAGCACCTGAAAACGACAATAGCATTTTGTGTATGAATGATAATAAATATTTAAAAACTGAATTAAAAGCTCACGTCTGCAAATAGCTTATTTTTCCAGATTTGTTTAACTTGTCTCTGCGGACAAATCGTTGCCAACACAGCAAATGTTATACTTTAACAAAGTAAAAAACACGGAACAGTAATGAACTAAAATTGAAATGAATCTTTCATCTAATTCTTGTGATGGGTGATGTTCAATTGGATTTCCACACTAAAAGCAATGATTATAGCAAGCACCTTGCGAATCTTTAGTTAAAATTGAGACTCATCTAAAAATGTGCTGTTCGTAGAACTTTTTGCTGCGTACCCAGTAGGTTTTGTCTTGTCAATGATTTATATGATACCGAAGCTAAATGGTTTGGAATCAATCATGTTTCACGAGCGTAAACAATTTTTTATAAAAGTTTACCGCAGAGCTAAAAAAAGCCAAAATTAGCTATACGTAGATAATATGATTATTTTAGTTGATGTTTAGATCCGCAGATCCGCGTATCCGTGGTACATCAGGAATGCCCAAATCTCTAGGGAGTTTAATATCAACGCTCCCATGGAGGCGGCCCCCATTCTGGCCTCCACAGTCCATGCTTCCATCACGGGCTATCCAACCCCACCATCGTGGCGCTCGCTAACATCCAGCCCGGGCGATTCGACCTAATTAGGCACCCCTGTTCCCTAGTGGCACTCCACAATAACCCAGACTACATTTCTGATCAACCTACACCTACATCTTCTTCTGAAGACTCACTATGGTTTCTCCACCGAAAACGCGCTTCACTTCGTAACGCTCCCTTCTGGAGCACCAAAATTCCCGCCGTACTACTACGGCCTCAAAATACACAACACATAAACAAGCACAAGTACGCCCTCATATACTCAAATACACAGCGTACTCACACTTTACGTTCACCCAATTACACAAATTTGATCCACCAAATCTATTCCGGTATCAGCCAGTCTTCGAGCTTCGCCCAGACGCGTAAGTGCCACTCCTCTCATCCCTTTGAGAGAGAGTGGACAACAAAATTCTCCGTTATTTCCTTCACCCCTTCTCACCCTTAATTCCCCTTTCTTCTAGGGGGGCATAGTGCCTTGCACTGGTCCCCATGCGAGGAGGCTAGTTTTAGTCGGTAGGCACCCGGGTGAACCTGACACTCTCTCCGGTCCGAAGGACCGGAGAAGTCTTTAGAAGATTTCCTCTTCTCGTCCCTTCGAAAAAAAAAAAAAAAAAAAAATCCGCATATTGGCGAGACAAGTTGTGGGTCTTAAAATAATACAACTCTTACCTTTCTGTTGATTAAAAGAAAAATTTGATACAACATCAAAAGTTGACGTGTTGCGAATTTGAGTTTGAAGACAAATCTGTACTCTCTGAATCTAAAAGAGTGAAAAATT
>JAPYYV010022205.1:0-10501 GCA_030522625.1 Copidosoma aretas
ATCGTTAATTTTGATTCAGATTCCAAGTAAGAACAATTTTTACATTGTGAATTTTTTGACAAACAAGGTATGTTTTTTGCAAGTTTTTCAAATAATCTTATAATATTATCGTGGCAATTAATTTCAGTTTTGGAGCCATCCAAGTTATAAATTGTATTTAATATACGCGCTTTCTCTTCATAAAAAAAAGTTAAGGCGAATTTTTTTTTTTTCGTACTGAAATATTAAATTCAAAAAATTCAGTTTATCGAAGGCTTTAGATTGATTGACATAATATCTTAATGCATCACAGTTCGAGTAGATTGATTGCAGAGTTTCAAATAAACTGTCAAATGGACAAGTATTACTAAAAGACAGCATTCGTCTAAAACCGTTAATGTTATATTGTTTTTTAAGAAAACGTAGTCCATTTTGCACTAACTGTCTTTCGGCTAATAAGGTATTAATTGATTGTGATTGGAAGTCAAAATTATACTCTTCTTCAGATTCTATTGAAACAGACTTTTGTTTTAAGTAAACATCAAGTATCTGATCTGATAAGTCAATAAAAGTGTTTCCAAGTTCAGATTTGTCTGTTATATCCATCACCTCAAAATTACTGTTATTCAATAAATTTTGCGTTGTAAGTAATGATGAACTGCAGTTATCATCAATAGAATCAATATCAAAATTATTTTCATCTTTCTCAAGTACATTTCCTGGATTACTATTTAGAACGGCTAAATCTATATCTGGCTCTGGATCAATGGTAGCATTATACTGTATGAAAATGACTAAAGCAACATTAACTAAAAGAGTAGATTTAACTTTAACAGCTTTTTGATGTTGATTTTGGCTATTGTCGTATTTAAACCATTTTCCTTCAATATCTCTTGTGTAGGTAATATAATGTCTAGATCCACTAAAATTTCGCTTCTTCAAATTTTATTACTCCAATAAGAAGAAAATTTTGCTGTTTTACAGACAAAATGGTGGGTACATCAGCCAGCTTCATCAAACTACTATTATTACCAACTGACATGTCTTCCATATCAAAACAAAGAATATAATTAATTTGACATTCTGATTTAAGTACTTCTGGGCAAGACTCACATGTTTGAAAAGTATGAAAATTATCATTAATTAACTTAGATATATCTAGAGATAGTAATTCTTCTTTTGAAAGTTTTATGCGTGTTGAGTGCTTATACATTTGAAAGTGACAAACGGTACAGTATAATTTATGAAAAATACACGGAAACATAACTGTATCATAAAATTCCCCCACGGTATTGTTCCAAATTAATGTATTTTGATTATTTAAAGAAAGTACCTTACTCAATAGTAATACACGCTTAGAGTAATACCCTTAAGTAGTAGACATTTAAGCTATCATGTACTCATATAAAAGTGAAAAAAGTACTTGTTTATGTTCTTGTAAACAGTAAGGTTGTTCTTTCATGAAAGTATGAAATTTATCAATTAAGTAGAAACCGGATGTAAGTGCTTCAACAATACTATCAATACAACTGGATGTTGGAATAAACTGTTTAATTTTGTTGATTTTTCTAGGCTTGAATAAATTACTATTTTTCAAAAAATTTCGCTTCTGTGATTTTTTTGATGGTTTTTGTACGATTAGATGGATTTCATTGCAAGGTTGGAGATATTTGCCTCTTTTCTTGATTTTATGAGTTTTTTTGTTGTATCAATTTGAATATCTTTTACTTCTTCAGCATCATCTTGGAGTTCTTCAATAACCGAAAAAGAAAAATCATCTAACTTTTTACATGATGTTTCAGCATTTAAAAATTTTGAAATATCTGTGCTATCTTCTGAATCATATGATTCAGACGAAGATGAATCATCCCCATCAAAATGATCAGTATCATCGCGGGTATTTCGTCCCATCCAGTTTTCTTCATAGTAAATGTATGAATGATCAGGTTTTGCAGTTTTTGCAGTTTTTCTACTTGCACTTAATATATTTACGAATAAGTTACGAGCTTTGGCCAGTTTTTCTTCACAATACTTTATACTCTTAATTAAAAATTGTTCAACCGGAACGTTTTCATTGCATTTATCGTCAATTTTATTTTTATAATCTGAGAAAGACTGCGTAAGAGATATATTAGTACTAGCCGACTTACATTCTTGCCTCATAATATTAGTCCAAACTAAAAATTCCAAACTTAGGTCTAATATTACGTGACATACACTTGAGTTACAGTAAGCGTTACTTTCACTACTTTTTTCAGGGTGTACTTCTAAGCTCTCTTTTGCACCGACTGCTATACCATTGATGTAATCAGTTATTTCTGAACATAGAGCTTTATTAATCGAGTAAGATGTTTTATTGATATTTGAATTATCGTAAGATATTTCCGTATAATCTAAATTTGATTGACTGTAATCGATGTCAATTTTGAATTCTCGTATTTTACCTAATAAGTATTTAAATGTATCAGAGCAGAGTTTTTTTTTTGTTTTTGTTGTTAAAAGAATAATAATTTTTGTCAAAATGATTTCAAAATCACTGATAGATTATTGATAGCTTAATAAAATTATTATGTAAATAAAAAAATATTTTATGCTATCAAGTAGAATGTTTTTTATGCAGCATAATTTTTTGACTTTTACAGCTAAAAATCTAATGTCAGTAGCAATAATACAATGAGGTATTGACTCTCCTTTTCCTTGAATATACAAAAAACATTCTAATAGATATTTTTCATATGATAAATCAACATTAAATACAGAATTGGCGGAATGAAAATAATAAGGTATATAATCCGTCTCTAAGTAGCATGGAAATGATAGCCCTTTTTTCAGGCATTCAAAAAAAAATCGGTAGAATAACACATTAGAATTTTCCTCACTGATTACCTGGCAAAGTGGAATGAACAGATCATCTAAAACGGAGCCTAAACAATACAATAATATTTGTTCAGAGCAAGAGCCATCAGATCCAATGAATTTGTCACAACAATTTCCAATACAACCAAAATAGAATGTGGCATATCTGGGAAGATCAGTACTAAAATCAATGGCTTCAAAAGACCAGTAAAACACTGTAAATGGGTACATGCACAGTTCTGTGATGATAGGTTTAAAAAGAACATTATTCTGTAATTTAAGTAGTTTTTCTTCCGCATCAGAGTTTTGCTTCTCTTTTTTAGTTTCAGAGTTCTAATGGACTTCTTGGGTCGAATTCAACTCATATTTGATTTGTTTTAAATTTTTCTTCACATAAGAATACAGATTTCTAGTATGAATTATTTTCAGCGGTGGCTCACTCAAATTCTTACATATAGTACTCCATACTGGATCACTTTCTTTCAAAAGTTTACCATACTGACGAAAATTTTATGTTTTTTCAATTCAAAAAGTTGCTCGTCGTGCGTTATAGCTGGCTTAGCACCTCTTTTTTCCATTATGTCTTGAGAAGTTTTGCAGTCTAATATTTATTATGTTCATGCAAGTTGTGGCACAATGAGTCAAAAAGATGAACGATGTTATTTATTTTATCAATAAATTAACCAATCGTAAGAAACAAAACGAAATTCTATGTAAAGCAGTAAAGCTAGTCAAATATCCAAATCTGAAAACAGTTGAATCACAAGTTATGATTAAGATAAAATGCATAAAAATATGTAGATTCATTATAAAACTAATTACCAATGTAATAAGAGGACAAAATTACAGTAAACAAATAGAACTATAACGTTCCAACGCTTAAGTATTAAACACAGTTTCTTCTCAAGAGAAGGTACTTATCCTTTCACGCTTTTGTTCCTGTACATATTGTATACCAATCAACACGCTATCAAGGTTTTGTATGTATTGCCTTGGTACAGAACAATATAATGTCTAATGGAATAAGTTTCGATCTATAAACATCAATTTTAGTTTAAATCTTACAACTGGAGTTAATAATACTAGGAGCACAGCTAACTATACATATCGTATCTTTTTATCTTCCGCGTAAAATAATAGAGAAAACTCCTAATACCAGCACACAACGTTGATAAACGTATGTATACACACTGTAATACATCTTACATACTTATACATGATTTTTGAGCTTGCAGGTATTCGGGGACCGAGATCCGGGCCGCCCGGGATAGACTTTCTTAAAATACGCAACATTGTACTTATGTTACATGTACGAGTTTCTTTTTAAACAATTTTTAGTGTTACATCTGCACTAAAACAGTTCTTAAACGTTTAAAGTCAATCACTGTTATACCTCTCAGAACTATTTTCTCTTTCTGTGTTAACAATACACTTACGACATAAAAATACAACTTCACAATTTCTTACTTTTAACTAAAAAGCGTGTAGAAAATCTGTCATTAACTCCAGATGATATTTGGACTCGATTATTTCAGTACACATGCTGTTACTAAAGTGTTTTACATAATTTTGACTTGAACTCTTCTCGCAACCACTTTATCGTTTTGAGACTTACATGCATGCCATCAACATACATGAATATATATTCACGAACTAACAGGCTGAGCGGCGCGCCGGCTGAGTCGTTAAAGGTCCATTTTCATAGACGCTCGTTTTCAGCTTCTAGCGTCTAGCGTCTTGGTCACGTGGTAGCTATCGGTAAAGTAGTTTAGCGTTTAGTTAAGAAAGCTCAACATGTTCAGCTTTCTGAACAGCGTCTAGCGTTTTATAATCAAGTGACAGCTGCTGTTCAGATATCTTTCTCAACTAAACGCTAAACTACCTTATCGATAGCTACCACGTGACCAAGACGCTAGACGCTAGACGCTGGAATCTAGCGTCTATATGAAAATGGATCTTAAGTGTCGCCGAGGCTGTAAATGCATACCTATATACTTGCATATGTGCAGGGACACATGAGAAGCCATCGCTCAGTCAGTTCGTGAATATATTTCCACAGTGTACATGTAATAGAATTGAATCAGAATATGGATACATAAAAATGCAGTCTGAAGAAACAATAGAACTTTAATTTTACACCCTACAGATATCAATAAGAAAACAAAACTAAAACATAACCTCAACCGATAACAGAAAATTAAAAAATGCCGCCACAGCCAGAGGTGCCGTCTGACTATTTAACAGAAAATCTTAAAAACTATTCTATTTTTGAAAACAATAAGTTGAAAGGTGAAACCAATAAAGTGTGGAAAGACATTCAAACAGAATTAAATCTAAAAATGATTCCAAAATCAATATTTTTACACGTTTATAACAATCGCCATGGCTGTAGGGAAAAATTAGAGAAGCACTTTGAAATAATTGAAAAAAAAGAAACAATAAAAATAAAAGACCCAAACTTCAAAACATCTGGTATTAAAGATTTAAATTCAAAAAATTGCGAACCGCTGACATTTAACATCGTTGTACCGACAAATAGTATTATCAAAGATGCAGAAGAAAAAGTTGAAAGTGAGGATTGGAATACATTTATTCGGACAGCTGTTATAAATAAACAAAATTTACCTTGTGCTTTCAATCTAAAGAGTGGATACATAACAAAAAATAACTTTAAATTTTTTGGATGTTGCACGGATTGTAAAACTTCTATCAACGGAGAAAGCCATGATCTGCATGAAAACATATTAAACATTAGCGTCAGTACTTATGATACACATGACATTTATCATTCTAAAAAAATCAAGTTATCTGGTCTGAGGAGAAAAGACGTCAAAAATAATTTACTGACGAAGACAGCTTCTGATTTTAAAGAAGAAATATTAGCTGAAATAAAAACAAACCATGAACCACCTGATTTAAACTCATCTGATGTCTTACGAAAAGCTAGAGTGGAAGCAATCGACGAGAATATTGGTTTCAAAGAATTTAAAAAAGTGTCCTTAAATAACAAGAAATTTATAGAAAAATGCCACATTAGAAAATTGTCTTTCAATCCTTTGTATGTACTGTATTGGTCAAATGATCAATTAAAATTATGGAATAACTTGTGTGATCAATATTTACCTCTGCCACTTGATGCTACAAGAGGTCTTATAAAGAAATATACTCTCTGTCCTGACATTAAAAGTAAAGCAGTAAATTATTATGTCATGGTCATAGGTTTTGAGGGAAAGATCATACCTTTATTTCAAGCTGCCCTTACTATTCATGGTATTTCAATAATTAAAGAAACATTGGACAGGTGGGTAGCCACAGGAGCTAAAGTTCCGAGAGAAATAGTCACGGATGGCTCACTGGCTCTTCATAATGCTATATGCTTATCTTTTAACCAAAAGACCTAGAAGGGCTACAACCTACAGTGCTATCAACTCTTACAAGGGCAGACCACAGAAATACCTCATTGTTACTATCGACATGATGTCAATCACTTAATTCATGCGTGCTGCCAATGGAAATGCTGAAAAGTGTTAATGTAGAAGTTATGCAATTTTATGTACGCTGCTTTGGTTATTTAACAACGATACACGACCTACTAAATTTTGAAAAAATTCTAGAATCGATTTTTGTAATTTCCAACAGTACAGTTTGTACGACGGATTCAGAATGTTACTCAAGCAAAATTTTTTTAATGGAAGAACTAAAAACATATCAATGCAAGTTTGATGATACCATAACTGAAATGATAAACCAGGACTCATTTGGAAATAGCAAAGACAAGGATAAAACTGCAATTCATAAAACCGAAGATGAATTGACGAAATATATAAACCAGTTGTATAAAAGCAGTTTAAGCTTATGCGAAACAAGTAATGCCCTGTGCGAAGACCCAAATGTACATTTCTGTCCAGAGTTTTGCAAAAACTTTAAAAATATATGCTACTCTTTTCCAAGCTGGAGCAATGTTATGAAAAACATATTTAAATCACCTAATATGGAGGCAACAGCTTGCAGATCTTAAACATACTTTAGAAGAATCAAAGAAAAGATACCGAATCGCCTTAACTTTTTTTATGAAGAGAGAGCGCGTATATTAAATACAATTTATAACTTGGATGGCTCCAAAACTGAAATTAATTGCCACGATAATATTACAAGATTATTTGAAAAACTTGCAAAAAACATACCTTGTTTGTCAAAAAATTCACAATGTAAAAATTGTTCTTACTTGGAATCTGAATCAAAATTAACGATATTTACAATTAATATTAGATCAAAATTTAGATGGAAAAAGCATTAAATGTAAAAAAAGTGTAAATAATAGTATTGATGTATTCTACGAGGTCAACAATTACTTGGCTATTGATGTAGAATATTTACATGAGAAGAAAAATGAGTCTGTTTTTCGTACTTGTCTATCTGATGACACAAATCTAAAGTTTACCACAGATTTTCACGATATTCCACGAAAACTATACTTCAAGTCTACAGCACTTCATTTAAAAGGAATAATTGTTTTTAGTGGCGATAGTAAATTTGAAAATTTTCAGAAAAATTATTTGGTCCATTATTATAGTTATTCATTAACAAATGATGAATGGCTTTTGTATAATGATATGGGTGCAAGTATTGAAATAGTTAAATACCCTCCAACAGAAAAAATTACACTCATGCTGTACGTCGTTATGGAAGATTAAATAATATTTTCTATAGTATTAATTCATGAAGCTTATCTCCTACATGAGTAAGAAATTTTTAAACCGCATCAATCGTAGTTCATAATTTTTAGCGGGGTATTACAAACGACTTTACTTAAAATTTTACACATAAATTATTCTCAAAATTCCTTAGATGTACTCTATTTAAATCTTTGTTTGCAACTGTTACAGAAACTTTTACGATATTCATAATACTAAATTACAAAGGGCGATAAAAATATTGAACAACAAGTTCTACAACTCTGCAAGCACGATGCGAGTTATATACCCATACAACCAAATAAATTTAAAGAAATTTCTGCTTAAAGATATTAAGTCCATAAAGGCATCAACTAACTTAGGTTTTATTAAAAAGTCAAATAATGACAAATTATTGTTGGAAGTGGCGCAGGATTGTTAAATATTTTCTCTATTTGAATTGAACCGTATGGTTATAAGTTGATATTATCGTAGCTATAAAGATTTTTGTATTTAGATGTGGACTATACGTTTAAAAACTATTTTTGATATTGGAGTGTAAATGTAAGAATTTATTGTAAGAATTAAAATATGCTCAACTACTTTGGTAAAATCAATAAATGTAACATTAAATAACAATAAAGAGACTTTGTTATAATTTCTATTAATGAATTTTGATGTTTTGTTGCCATCACCTTGAAATCATTATTGTATTATTCAGAACACTTGCATTAATAAAGCATTTAATTCTCTCATTTGACAAAAAAGCAAATTCATTATCTTATTTTTCTCTCAGGAACTAATTGCATAGAAGTCCTGAGAAGATATGACAAAAACTGATCTGATCATAGTTCCGGGTTGCCTCCAGCCTCTCTCAGTAGCCTAGTCCTGCTGCTGGTAGCCATTTAAAAAAAAAACCTTGTGCCGAATGCTTGCCAGTTTACTTTTTTACCTCGATCTTGTCAATTTTCACAAGACCATTTCCACTTGCTTGCGTTGAGGAATGTTAAACTGTTCTTCGAGAAGAAACTTTTTCCATCAAGTTATCAGCTGTAAAAAAATTTTTTACATGATAATTCAAATTTAATAGTGCTGTATTATGACAATGGAGCATAACCGACTTACTTTTCCAACAGATTACAATCCATTAGTCCATGGCTACTACTGTCCAACATGAAGAGTGAAAGAGCATTTTTTGCCCTACGCATGAAAAAATAATGCTTCATCTTCCACTTTATCTTTCTTGACGTTGTATGCAGGCCCTGATTTTGACCATTGTTTATCAAAGTAGGAATTATGGACTAGTTCTTGGCAAGTCGACAACATATGGTAGTTTTTCTTCGACGAAAACAAAAAATATATTCATGCGAGTCAAATTGAGAGTGCGGTGTGACATCTTATATGAATTGTTTATCCTACCTGCTTGTTACATGTAATGCACTACTGGTGTTAGTTGTTCCCTACAACTATGTATCTTCTAAAACTTCGTCCTTGTTGATAACATGAGAAGCGTGCGAGCCTGCCCACATAGAGGTGAAGCACGAAGCACTTGAAGAGACCAAAAAGTAGTTGTGTTGATTACCAGAAGAAAATAAGAGGCTCCTGAAAATAAATTTGTTTTTTCATCTCTGTAAGTTAGAAATCTTGTAACAAGCAAAAATATTTGTTCAACACTAAAAGACATTTTATTAATTAACTGTTTAAGAGTTATGTAGAGTAAATATTTTTGCTTGTACTCATAACTTTAACTCTTGGGGCTATGAGATTTATAAAATAAAAAATGATAAGCAAAATTTTTTTTCTAACTGAATTTTATGAAAAAAAACTTTAGAAAGCTTTGCCAAACTTTGATTAAAGATATCTTCACTGATCTCTGATTAAACTATCAATTACATGACTGAACTTAAAATAGCTTTGGCAGGACTTCGAACAAGAGTTAATACTAAACTTGTAATGAAAGCCTTCATTGAATTGCATCTGAGCAGCTGCCTTGTTTGGAGTCCAATTTAAGCAGTTAATTTTAATACTCACATGACATGCAAATGTTTTCTCCAGCTCAACTGTTAAAATCACCACACAAAAATTTGGAAGCTGCTTTCAGTTAATTTTCTGAACTGGAACGTAAGGTAAAAATTTTCTCAATAACTCGACAATTATAGACTTTGATTAACAACTGCATTAACTTAATTTTTGTGTAAGTAAACTTACATTGCTTTTGTTGATGATCAGCGGCCCCGGCACTCGCAGTCGCGTGCACTGCAATATAAGTCGTCTGCTTCTCAAGTACGATATATCGATTATCGATTGAGAGATCCGAAACGCATAATGAGGGTGCCTGTATAATACATGGATGATTGGAAGTCTGGAGACTGCCAGTCACGCGGCATATTTGAACAACTGTTGATTTTTCGCATCTTAGATAAGCTCTTTTTTTTGATAAAACTTAAGAAAAACTTTTTTTCAATCATTTGGTAATAATAAAATCATTATTTGGCAAAAAAAACGGGAAAAATGTTTCGTTATTTATCGTTGTATTAATATTTAAAAGAGGTCGATGGCAAGAGTACGATCTGCATAACCAATCAAGTAATATGAAATTCGGCAATAGTCTAACTCATATTTCTGATTTCTTATTGGATTACAGTAATATAAGTTAAATTGTAATGTTGGGATGGTGAAAAATAATTTTTTTTTTAAGATGATAATTTAAAAATACACTAATTTCAATCGGCAAAATTCGACGTATATTTGAATATGCCGCGTGATTGGCAGTCTCCAGACTTCCAGTCGTCCATTTACAGGCACCCTGACGAAACGAACTGACCTATATTCCAGTTCTCTCTTTATATATATATATGTGGCGACCGAGCCCGCAACAGCGCCCTCGCGCGCTTATCGTCGGAAGCAGCAGCTGATTCCGAGAGCCGACTTCTCCTGTTCTCTCTCGGTCAGGTAGCCGAGCCGCCATCTTCATTCCAGCTCTAGCGCTCGGC
>JAPYYV010022206.1:0-10121 GCA_030522625.1 Copidosoma aretas
CGAGAAATCGCCAAAAATCGCCAATTTCAAATGAAAAATAGCCAAAAAAAATCGCCGTAGCCATATTAAAAAAAAAGTCGCCAAGCATTGTGAAAAATCACCGTTTTGGCTACAAATAGCCAATACTGGGCACACTGCTAACTCGCACGGTAAAAAATAGCCAGTTGTCATATTTACGTTGAAATAGCTGGTTCTTGCCTAAAATAGTGAGATAGCGGGTTCTTGCCTAAAATAAAGAGATAGCGGGTTCTTGCCTAAAATAGTGAGATAGCGGGTTCTTGCCTGAAATAGTGAGATAGCGGGTTCTTGCCTAAAATACTGAGATAGCGGGTTCTTGCCTGAATTACTGAGATAGCGGGTTCTTGCCTGAAATACTGAGATAGCGGGTTCTTGCATTAAACCGACGAAAAAGTTTGAGGTTCTATGATTCAAGGGCAATTTAGGTAGAAGTTTATCTAAAGAATTAAGGAGTACATAATTTATGGCTAAATCATCCTCTCATATGTACAGTCATTTGGTTCATGATGCTTGGAATACTAGGTTAGGGGGATTAAAGGCTTGCTACGTGTTCGTCAGGGTAGCGAATACCATATGCATCGATTATAAAATTTGGTTGTCACTGCAATGAAAAGTGGCAACGTTAAAAGTTAATGACCTACTTCTGCGGGTGTATATGTCACGCTGAATATACACCAGAAAAATCTAGTTTAGTCTTGCCACATTTTCCTTTCACTCCTTCTACTCGATTAAGGACGATTATGCCACTCACTTGTCAGTGGTACTTAACCACTTCGGTATATCAGATAATCATTGATATTTCAAATAATGGTTGGTAATTATCGTCAGTTGACACTTAAATAACCTCAACAACCTTACCATTAGAAAACTTACAAAAAAAATCAATAATTCTAGTATAATGCAAAGAGTTGAGTAAAACTTTATAACAATATAGATATACTAAAAGCATGGCAAAAAAATTTTATATCGAGATATATTTAAACGGCACGGGCCATATCTCTTATCTATTAGGAGATGAATCATAGTTGCATTTCTCATATTTTTCTCGTTTTTTATGATTGTGAATCCCTTTTTTTTTATCGATCAAAACCTTACTCGTTGGGAACTCGGGGGTTGGATTCACGTGTTGAAAGAGTCAACTTTAAAGCTTTATACCTTGAAAACGGTACAGCTGAGATTACTGAAATTTAGGTATAATGTACATTGACACAAACATATCTTTAAAATTTCAAGACAATCGTAAAGAAAGTGATTTTGGCACAAACGTCCTTAAGTAGTTACAAAAACTTTTCTGTGAGCTCATACTTTCTATGGCAAAGTGTGTCGCTAAGTTTTAAGACTTTATCCACAATTTGGTTGTACGATTGATGGTGTCTGATTTTAACCAATTTACATAGAATCTATAAGTCATTTGCTACTTTGTTTCTTATTCTTCTCGCTAGAGGACGCTTTTCTATTTCCTCTACATAATAAATTCGACATTAAATCTTTTATATCTTTAAAACTAATATGTTGAACCTCTCTGAATTTTGGTCGATGCTCATACCAATTAACTTTTTATGTACACCTTTACGCCTTTTCTACTACTACAAAATATATTTTTGAACCCAATGTACCACAATCATTTCAGCAAAGAAGAATTTATTAAAAATCTATGCAATAGGAAAAAAATTTAGAGTAACAGACCCAATAATTTCAAATGTATTCTGACTTGATTATAAAACATTCTTTGTTGCGAATTAGAAACAAACTCTAAGACACTTTATATTTTCAAAGTCAGGTGTATCAATCATCAGAATAGCGCTCGAAACGGAAGCTATTTAGTGGCCATCAGTTATCGAAATACTAGCTATACGCTACATTGATTTCAACTTTAAATATTGGCTATAGAACTATAGATAATTCCTACTTTTTTCCATCTCTTGGGCGGAAGGTTGTAGTTTCACGGTTAGAGCTAGGGTAGGCTAGAAGAAGAAGTACTTTTGCCCACACCTTCGTAGAACAGCGGAACTACAAACTTTTACCCAAAGGATGGAAAAAGACACTATTTCTTACATGAAGGGGGAACTGAACGCTCTCACGAACGTGACTGTGACGCGCTCTCGGCTTCGCCTCGAGGCGTCATATCACGTTCGCGCAGAAGTTCCGTTTCCCCTCCTTGTAAGAAAATTTACTAATCTTGCCGATGTATGGGTGTAACATATTTGTATTCTTCAATAAATGATATAACGTTTCCAACTATCAATAAAAATTAAGACTATCACATTCTAGAATTTCTAAAAATGCCAATTAAAAACAATGAATTTCTTATACTAGTATTGTCATTTTTGCAATAACTTAACAAGATTTCAGTCGTGTTAACACTGAATACATGCAGTTTTGACAATAAAAAATGAATTAACATTACTGTTATCATAAAAAAAACTGTTTGCAGGACGAAAAAACTGTGAAACGATTTTTAAAACTTGACCAACCATGCGGCATTTGATTGAAAGTTATGGATCGTCAAAAAAATAATTTCATCACAATATCTTCGAAGCAGATTATTATAGAAAGTACAGTACATAGCTAGAGCGTGTAACTTATCTCGATATGTAATTAAATTTTAACGCCTTATCGTAGAAAAAATCGTACGGAAAAGTATCAATTATCGTTATTTGATGAACTTAAAATTTTGAAAGCATACACATTAAAATTAGATTATGTATATTCTTGTTAATGATAACTATTGTGAATAGGTTTCACATTTTCACAATCTTGTAACCTATGTATTCTCACGACGAAGTAGCATTTAATTAAAAAATGAACCCTAAGTACTCTCAAAGTGTAACTAACATGAAAGCTATAGTACTAAGAAATAGAAAAAGCCCGTGTCAGGCGTAGAGATATTTTCTTAGGTCATTCATAGCCTATCTATAGACCTTCAGCAATTACTATTTCGCTATAGCTGGTATTATCTTATTTTCTTGGTATGGTGACAATATTATTTTGTGTCAAAGTAATTTAAGATTTAATTTTGTAAGTAGGTTCCACCACTCTCCCGGGGGGGGGGGGGGGGGGAGGGGAACACGCATTCTTGTTCAAGGGGCGGGGTTGAAGTCAGCTGTACTAACCTAGCCCAAAAATCCGCCCCCTTGATGACGGGAAAAGCATGTGTGTTCAACCCTAATAATATCCTTGGAAAAAATTACAAAATTTACTTGAAGACATCTAGTTTCTTATAGTATAAGTAAAATAGCATGACTACTTCTAGTTTGTGAAATAACAAATAAAGAGTAAAATGACATGGTCAATCTGATCTTGTATCCATAAAACTGAGCTATGAATTTTCGAAATCAGAAATTTTAATGATGTAGCATTAAGGTACGAGACCTCTTGATAGGCTACCCCAAGTTTCAGATCATAATTTGGAGTAGAAAGGCTTCAAGGAGTGATTTTGTGAAAAACCATCGTGTCACGTGAAAATTTGACTGACAGCAGACGTTGCGTCCTTGTTTCCCGCGTATGCATTTAGCATAGGAGCGTCTCGCAATTTTTTTTACGTTTGCATGAATATCTCTTAAACTGTATTGTAGAATTTACTGTTTTTGATGTAAATAGTTTCGTAATTGGATAAGCTTTGATTATGTGTGTTTTTTACTCAGTTTTTATCTCTGTAAAAAAAGGTATAGAACTTTTACTGTGAAATTCTTCGTTTCTTCCATAAGAGCCCATGTTATAAAACAGAACTTTAGTCTTGCTTTTCTCAAAAACTGTGTTGTGGATTGGTCCGGAATTTTGACACAACATTCCTTACAACTTAATGAATAAATTCCAATAGATTTTATTATATTCTTATCGTATTCACTTCACGGACGATCCTCCTCAACTATATATATGCAATTATGAAAGTAGCTCTTGCCATTTTCGAAGTGAAGTGATGTAGACTTAAAAAAAAGTATGTTATCCTACCCCGGGCACTTTTGAAATCCTGGTACACCCTCGGTAGGAAAAACAGCGTTCGTCACTCATGTGCATCCGACCAGGGGGGTCCCAACAGAGAGATGCACCTTTGTGACGAAAACTACTATTTCCTACCTCGAGCGTTTTTGAACGTCTGGTGTGCCCCCAGTAGAAAAAAAAGCGTTCACTACTAATGCGCACCTGGTCAGGGAGATCACAACAGTCCCTCAGACCTGGTGTTTGCTTTAGGGAGATGCACACTATTGACGAAATCTACTATTACCGCTGTTTATTCACAATTCCTTTGTCTCCTCAACTAGTATTTATTCTAATGCGTTTTGTAAAAAATCAGTTTCGTATGTTCTATAAGATATACCAAATGACTGGTCATCAACATAAGCAGTGAGCATTCTTACAAAACACTTAGATCTATCAGGAAAAATTAAGTACTCTGATCAATTTGTTCCGTGAGATGGATTATGAAAAAATGTGAACACGTATTTTTTCTTTTTTCTCATTTAAATTGACGATGATAGAGCGTATTAAGGTTCGAAAGTCGGATCCTTTGACTGTATAGGGCAGATAAATTTATGACCAACAAGGTCATTTATCAACACTCCTAAACTTTGACGAGTTTTATCTTCGCCAGTTTTAATGTAAAAAAGAAAATGTTCGTGTCTAATATTTTTAACTATCTACGTGACAGACCTAGAATAATTCAAAATTGTGTTCTTGTGTTTTTTTTCATTATAAAAATATCCATGCTAGATATATAGTTTTTTCATCAATTCGTTGTTTAATAAATCTGTGAATAGAATAACATAAATTTATAGTACAAAATTTTTCCTTCTTCTAACCTCAAAATAGCACTTTCACCGCTTGATTTTGGGTTCTCAGACGGAAAATTAGTATTTGAAACTCGTACGTAAAAAAAGCTTTTTAACGAACCGAGAAGTTTACGGCACGAACCGAAGGCTAAGGCCGTAAAGAGTTTCGTAAATACAAGCCTTTCCGAACTCGTACGAAAAATACTATTCCGTACCTGCGGAGCAAAAGTGAGTACTTTTGTTCCGCGTAGCGAGAAAAAAATCAGAGTAAAAAATTATAAACATACATACAGATGTTTTATAGTCGGATAGAATTTGCTTTTTCAAAAGTCAAATTAATAACTCAGATTTACAAATTTTTTTTGGTAGATTATAGTGTCAGAAAAATTCGAGTTCAGCCAGAGGTTAAAAAAAATGGTAAAATTGGTAAAAATCGGTTTTTTGCGACTTCCGCGAAAAGCGTTAAAATTAAAAAAAAAGTCAAAAAAAAAAAATGGGCCAGAAGACGAATCGAAGCAGTTTTTGTGAGTCGTGATCAGTCTAGCAGGTTTTGTGAGTCCCGATCAGGATAGCTGTTTTTAAATAAATTGCAAAATACCGCGTTTTTTGGCCATTTTTTGAATACTGTATAACTCATGTCGTATTAAATATTAAGACTTGAAATTTAAATGTAATGTGTCTTTTATAGGCCTAAACATATGGACCAAATTTTAAGAAAATCGGCTGAAAACTTTTTTTGTAATATAAAAAAAAAATAAAAAACGAAAAAAACTCTTCCGAAAAATGTCCATAAAGTTTTGAACTATCGTAGAGTAATTATCCGAACGCGCTCTTATTCCTTAGATGCTTCTCTACAATACAGTAAAACGGTGTTCAGTTTTCAGGTGTAGAAGTACTCCTAAGATTGATTTAAAAAAAAATGGTTTTGCACTCCAGCCGGAGACTAGTAGAGGGGGTCGCTGAGCTTCGGAGGCGAGTACAGGCCCAGTTCCGCAAATTTTCTCTTCAGACCTCTTTATATTTATCCGAACTTTGACAGCATAATAGCTAGTATAAAAATACAAACCATCAATAATACATTGAATTACACTGGAAAATTAATAATAATAGTATTGATAATAATAAAAAAAAATCTTTATTCTTCGTATTTCTACCTTCCTTGGAAACAAAATGGCGGAAACAACAATACAAGCCATTAATGCACCATTGAATTACCATAAATTAATAATAATAACTACAGTATTTATATTAAACAATGATTTTCTCACACTTTAAAAACTTTTACTTTCCAATTGGTATCTTCATCGAAAACGTACTAGCAAGTAAATGAATAGAAACCATAATACACTATTCAATTTCCAGAAAACAATAATGATTATAAAAATAATTACATTTTTTATCAATAAAATTTCTTTGCATCATTTATTAGAAAAATCATTTACAATTTCCTCTGTATTTTAAAGCTGTAAATTTTGAATTAAAGAAAATTGTGCTCTGGGTTGCGTTAGGTTTTGTGCGGTGGCTAGATATTTGTAGAAGAATAAACATTTTACAAACAAAACTAAATTTTTTCTTTTTATTATTATCAATATTATTATTATTAATTTCCCATCGTAATTATATGTGTTATTAACGGTTTGTATTTTTCTATTAGCTATTATGCTGCCAAAGCACGGATGAATGATGAATATAAAAAGACCGAAAAAGAAAATTTGCGGAACTGGGCCTATACTCGCCTCCGAAGCTCAGCGATCCCTTCCACTAGTCTCCGGCTGGAGCGCAAAATCATTTTTTGTTTTTAAATCAATTTTAAGAGTACTTCTACACCTGCAAACTAAACGACGTTTTACTGTGTTGTAGAGAAACATCTAAGGAACAAGAGCGCGCTCGGATAATTACTCTACGATGGCCCGAAACTTTTTTATGGACATTTTTCAGAAGAGTTATTTTTCGTTGTTTTTTTATATTACAAAATAAGTTTTTAGCCGATCTTATTGAAATTTAGTGCATATGTTAAGGCCTATAGAAGACATATTATGATTAAATTTTAAGTCTCAATATGTAATACGACGTGAGTTCTACGGTATTAAAAAAATTGCCAAAAGACGCGGTATTTTGCAATTTATTAAAAAATGGCTGGACCGATCGGGACTCACAAAGACTGCTTTGATTTGTCTTTTTATGGCCCATCTTGTTTTTCTCTTGACTTTCACTCAATTTCTATGCTTTTCGCGCAAGTCGCAAAAAACCGATTTTTACCATTTTTACCATTTTTTTGACCCCTTGGCTGACCTTGGATTAGCCTTTACACTGAGGGTGTTCTTTCTGACACTATATTCTATCAAACAATATTTTAAAATCTGAGTTATCAATTTCCCTTATTTTCAGCCCGAAATTGGCTAATTCTATCCGACTGTTAATCGGAATTCCAACTTTGGTAGAGCAGAACTTCCTGAAACTCATCAGTTCGACTGTAGCTGTGAAAAATACGGATAAGAGTTTAAGAGAAAAAATATAGAATAATGTAAAAAATCCTCAGAAGAATTTTTTATCAGTACGTTTTGCTTGTGCATACACAGCAATTAAACTTAGTAATCTTCTTGATACAGTATCGCAATATGTAAAAGTAATAAGTGTGCATATCCACATGAGAATATCATGATACTTTTTCATGTCGATTTTTAAAGTGCACAATTGAAAATCTCACAAATTGTCTTGAATAACAGTAAAAAATTCGTTGAAAGTTAAAAATAGTAGTTTTCGTACGAGATTAAAAAAGGCTTTAATATACGAACCGACAGGTTAACGGCCGAGCCGTAGACGAGGGACGTAACTAGGTTCGTAAAGAAGCCTTTACGATCGAGTAACAAAAGCTATTTTTCCTACTGAGGTAGTACCAGGGTTCCAAAATGGCCCGGGGTAGGAGAACTACTATTTATACGAATGATTAACGTCCTCCATGGTGGTTCAATCAATGTATGTCAATCAGCGATCAGTCGGGGACGAAAGAAATAAGAATAATTCTACAAATTATAACTTATAACTGTTTTTATTGAGCAACGTTTCGCTGGCTTGGAGTGCCAGCCTTATCAGGCTCAGAGTAGTAAAAAGACAATTATTAACAATTCATTTTAATAAAATCAAATGTTGTCAGAGAACTGGAAAGAGGTGTTTCCAACATTTATAATTGTCGACTACTATCAAGGTAATCGTAGTCTACTATTTACTACAATGTAATAGTAGTAAGTTTGACATTACAATGAAAACTTTTGTTAATAAATAACGTGCAATATGTGTTATGAAGAATTAAGGGCTCTGTCTTTGCACTTTTCATGCTAATTTAAGTAAATTAAAAACCAGCAATAGTACAATATGCGAATCCAAGAAAAAATCTATCGAAACGTTTGTCATGAAAAAAAGACTATAAAAGAGCGCGCGAAGCCCACCTGGTATGTCTTGTCAATCATACTTCGGAATTTCACCTAATTGGTACTGAATTTGTAAAAAGTGTGAGCCTCCTTAGAACCATTAGGCTTATTTTCTGTGAAGACGATGTGATGATTCCGACTGTCGAAATCATCCAGGATGATGATTATACCTCATTATTCACCTTATTCCAAATATCGCTGGCACTTAACAAACAATGAATCATCAACATTTCAGCGTCGCAGTATTTAGCTGCTTATTCACCTTTTTCGACGTACAACGGATGTTTAGCCTGACTCATAGGTATACAATGATACGTCAATGCCTATTATAATTATTATTTGACCCTTTAAAAGGTTTCTGATAATTTTTTTGTAGGGTTAAATAATTTCAGATTGAATAAAAAGTGATTGCGTGAAAAAATTGAGAAGAAGTGTGTGAAGGAGAGATCATTACTTTATTCCAAACAGAAAAATTATGTTAATGCTAGATAAAAAGTATTGTCAGAACCTCTTTCACACTTTGTTCTTCTATGTTGATGAATAAATTAGATTGTATTTTTTTGATCAAGCAAGTTTCAGTCGTGTTTGTGTGTGGCCATAGATGAGACCCTGCAGCTAGCGATCGAAGGGGAAACGAATCCTTTCTTTTTTTACCCTTTATATCAATGTTCGTAACCATGCACTCCGTGCTACACAATGAAGGTACCAAGTAACACCTTGAGAGGTTGAGCTTGTCGAGGGGTACCTTGCCCAGTAGCTGGACACCGTCCAGTAGATGAAAGATTTAAAAAACATTATATCATAACGTAAAAGCTATAAGTACTATGGTGCCAGTATTTAATTCAGCGAACAGATGACGCTTTTAAAAATATTGAAATATAAAATTTATATACTCAAAGATATACTTTCTTTGGACAAAGAAAATATTTTAAAGCGTTTGACATCCTAACCTCTGTCTCGAGCGTAGTTTCTTACCAATTTGATTAAACTCGTCCATTTACTAGGTCTAGAGAGATTTCTCTAGTTTTGAATTTTTGTTATTATTCTGAGTCACGAATTCGAAGTTGTAATGGTTGAGTACAACAGCTAAAATATTTATGACGCAAACACAAAAATTTGTTTATCGTTATTTGTTTTCAGTTTGAAGATATTTCAGTTACAAACTCAACATTTCCTTAATAGTCCATTTATTGCGTCTTTTACCTCTAGAGAAAGTGCAAATTTTTGTGAAGTTAAATTTATTTGCACGCACATACACGCGAAAAAGAGTTATGTTCGCTTTATCGTGTGTAGTATAGGAGTTCGATATGAATGATTCTGCCGTACTTAAGTGGCTGATTTTGGGCCCAGAGCTCATGCTATATCACATGAAACTAAAACTGGATATTCTAATTGCGTGAAGTTATGTAAAAAGTTTTAAACTTTTTTACAAAAAAATTTCAAGCTTATAGATGGACTCAGTAATGAAAAAATTAAAAAATTGTAGTCAAAATGTCACTTCCGTACCCTGTCCCAATCTCTATTTCACACATAAAAGCTCCTACTAGGAAAAATGTAAGCTTTTCTGCCATATCTTTGCATACACGTTGTCAAGTATAGATGTCTTATGTTGTATTTATGCCATAATAACATTAGTTTTTAATCAACAAGCAAGAGTTTTTATCACGTACTGTTGTTCCCACGATTTGTACTTTAACATCGGTAACAGCGGAAATCACTTTTAAAACTATACTGTTGAATTTCGTAACACCTTCTAGCGGTCACTTTTTTATCTTATATCAATACAAGACGAACGCACAGGCTAAAGTTGCCGAAGGTTTCAATCCCTTTAATTGATGAGCATTTTAATTTTCAATTTTCGCATGTACAACAATTTTGGTCACTTCTGTACCCCCCCCCCCCCCCT
>JAPYYV010022211.1:0-10942 GCA_030522625.1 Copidosoma aretas
GGGGGTAAAAGGGTGGGGGAGGGGGGGCGTGTTGTGGTTGGGTGGGGGGGGGGGGGGGGGGGGGGGTGGGCTAGGTGCCGTAGGGGGCGTGATGTTGACAAACCCACCAAAACAATATAGGAATATGTGGAGCTTCGCCCTCTGCGCGCTCCACGCGCCAACCCCCATACCAGATTATACCTTTGAAAAACTGGGGACTCCACCCCCTGCGAGTTTCGCGCGCTAACCCCCAACGTTTGATCAAAAATTTGTTTGATGATTTCTCAAGTTAATTATTAATAATTTGGATTAAAATTTTTTTTTTACTCATCACGATTTAATTTTTAAATTTACCTACTTTTGGTCGGTCTGGACCAATTACACAACGAATAAAGAAGCTTCAGTCATGTGACAATCAATATTTTATTTTAAGATGTATATTGTATACTAAATTTGAAATTCGCGCTTTTTAAAGGCAGTATTTTTTCTTTATTGAATTTAAAAGTGGAATATTGTTTGAATAACGAAACATTGTTTTGATCAATTGATCTTTTATTATACGATCATAAGGGTCACACGGTCTGTACACCAAAAATTAATCAGTGTATTATTGTTTTTCTATATTATATATAGTGATTTTTAGGGACTGTCAACACCATCCCACTTCCACCACCCTCCCCGCCCTAATCTGGGATATTAGGTTAAAGTTGGGTTGGGTGAGGCTTATTGGACCCCCTTACAGTGCTGCCGATCCGTGCGGTAGTGTCGCTCATAGTAGAGTATAGCAGAGTAGAGGCTTGTGGCTATTGGTCGAAGCCTCTACAGTACAGCTCGTAAGAGTCTCCCAAACCAAACCCTTCTACTCTAGCTCCTCCCACCACCTCTAGGTATATGTAACCCAAGCCCGTATAGGCACAACTTATGCACTACGTCTGTGCTCTAACAACCAGTTGCTGTGATGGCCGAGTGCACTAGCGGCATTCACACTTTTGCTAGGCAAACCTTCCAATTCAGCATTTTTTTTTTTTTTTTTTTTTTCACACTTTTTTTTTTTGATTTTTTTTTTTCATTTTCAATTTTTTTCTGATTTTTTTCTTTGTTGGTATGATTATGGGAATCAAACTTTAACAGTATATATTATTGTTAAACAACTCGTTAAATAAATAAAGTGTGTGCTTGAAATTAATGTTGCCTTAATATTTATGAATGTTTGTTGGACAGTGTCAAGACTAATTGAACTCGAAAAATATAATTGAATTACTTATTTACGTTTTTACTGTCTCTGCTTCAATATGAGAGATCATTTCATCTTAGTTGAAAGAAACTACACTATCAACAAAATTTATAAATTACAATGAATAATTAAAACATTGTAAGTTTGCCAATGTATACATCTTAATCTTACAATTTTCTGATACATGAAGTCTGTCTTTCACCCTTGATTTTTTGATGCATGAAATTTGTAAATTTTTACTTATTCCTTTAATAAATAAATTTGTTATGGAAGCCTCGGATATTTATTAGTGTCAAAAGGTGATACAATTTAATAACCAAAGTTTTGAAAAGCAATACAAGTATTAACCATAAAATGGTACGGTTTCGGAAAAATTAGTCTAAGAAATTTACTCTTTTTAGTATTATTTATATTCTTATAGATTGTATTGAAAGATAAAAACAATTGTCAGGGATCAATTTTAATTTATTACTGAAAAAATTCAGCACATAATTTAAATGATTTTTAAGCATGAAACACCTAATGAGTAAAACATTGATCAAGCGTGAAAGACTTTTTATGCGTTATGACTATTTCATATTTTTTTCAATAACTGCCTAAGAAGATCGACAATGACCTTTTTATAAAATCGTATTCTATTTCGCAAATATTAAGCTTTAATTTAGTTTTTGCATACTATTTTTGTATTATTTTAAAAGCAGATATTTCATGAACAAGGGAGTGTCATTTATTAGTGATCAAGTGTATTAAATAGAGCTTTACTAGACCAATCGAATCATGGATGATTTTAAAAAGTTGTGTAAAACGAGAGTGAATACTGATCGTGTAAGGTAGCATGATGCGTTTGCATAAAGGGGTATCGAGCACTATGGGCCGTATCTAGTCGGGGCTTCTATGAAGGCATCTTTTTTTTACAGTGATATAATCTTAAATGGGCATTTTGTTAATTAATTTTAATAGTTTTCTGTTGATAAAAACAGTAGGAAAGATTTTGTAGCATATGTGGCAAACAAATAACTCATTTTTAGAATTTATTTTTAAATGACAGTCAATTGTTTGCATTTAGAATATTTTATCTCTACTGATCGTACGGATTCAATTGGCATTTATCATAAAAAAATCTATTTTGTCCGTCAGATGGATTATCAAAAAATATTGAACACGTATTTATTATTTTTTCTCATAAACAAGAACTAATTGAGATAGAGCTCGTTAAAGTTCGAAGTAAGGGTCGAGTGACGTCACTGTTCGATAACGATGTATTGGCCATGACGTCATGGATGCATAGGCAACTCTAAGCCATACTGTACAGTTATGTTCAACTCGCTAGTACTTGCTTAATTATTGTTTGTAAATCACGATAAAAAAATTGTGAAATATTCCTTGGGTCTTACACTTTCTCGTAGTTATTGTCAGAACTTGATAAGTATTTTTGTTTTTTTGGAAAAAAATTTCAGGTTTCAATCGTTAAAAATTGTGATTGCTTCAATAAACAAAAGTCCGTTACGAAATCCTAAAAATTTTTTGCACAGATTTGTTCTTTATCGTCTCAAGAACATATGCAATAAGTTTAAGGTAAAATTGTTGTACAGCAAGTACTAGCGAGTTGAACATAACTGTACACTATGGCTTAGAGTTGCTTCGAACTTTAACATGCTCTATCTCAATTAGTTCTTGTTTATGTGAAAAAAGAAATATTACGTGTTCCATATTTTTTGATAATCTATCTGATGGACCAAATATAATTTTTCTTGAGAAATGCTAATTGCTAAAAATACTCGTTTTTTGAATGGTCTGTCAAAAATTTCTGACGTTATTAAAGAATGACTATCGTTACGGACCACCAGAGGCCTATCTTAAATTATATACAAGAGTACTGATTTTTAATCATTAATATCTTTTCAATAAACATGTTAAGCTGTATTTTTTACGTTACTTAAAAGCTTGAAACTCAATCAGTAAGTGTACAAAATCTCATTAAGATCTGACTTTCAAAAAACCCGCTTAATCCCACTTCAATTTTTTTCTCATTCGGTGTTTCATGCTTAAAAAACATTTAAATTATGTGCTGAATTTTTTCAGAACTACATTAAAATTGATCCCTGACAATTGTTTTTATCTTTCGATACAATCTATAAGAATAGAAATAATACTAAAAAGAGTAAATTTCTTAGACTAATTTTTCCGAAACCGTACCATTTTATGGTTAATACTTGTATTGCTTTTCAAAACTTTGATTATTGAATTGTATCACCTTTAGACGCTTATAAATATCCGAGGTATTCATAACAAGTTTATTTATTAAATGAATAAGTAAAAATTAACATATTTTATGCATCGAAAAATCAAGGGTGAAAAACAGACTTCACGTATCACGAAATTGTAAGATTAAGATATATGCATTGGCAAACTTCCGATGTTTTAATTATTCGTTGTAATTTATAAATTTTGTTGATAGTGTAGTTTCTTTCAACTAAGATAAAATGATCTCTCAGATTGAAGCAAAGATAGTAATAACGTAAATAAGTAATTCAATTATATTTTTCGAGTTCTGTTAGTCTTGACACTGTACAACAAACATAAATAAATATTAAGGCAACATTAATTTGAAGCATACACTTTATTTATTTAACAAGTTATTTGACAATAAAATATACTGTTAAAGTTTGATTCCCATATATATATTACATTTGTAAGAATTTAACAAGGCATCTGTGAACTTACTTGAGATCATATCTTACCCAATCATCATAATCAAAAAGTGTGTAAAAAAAAAAAAAAAGATTTGCCGGAGCTAAGATGCGAAGGTTTGCCTAGCAAAAGTGTGATTGCCGCTAGTGCACTCGGCCATCGCAGCAACTGGTTGTTAGATCACAGATGTAGTCCATAAGTTGTGCCTACGAGCTTGGGTTACATATACCTAGAGGTGGTGGGAGGAGCTAGAGTAGAGGGGTTTGGCTTGGGAGACTCTTACAAGCTGTACTATAGAGGCTCCGGCCAATAGCCAGGAGCCTCTACTCTGCTATACTCTACTATGAGCGACACTACCGCACGGTTCGGCAGCACTGTATGGGGTTCCAATAACCCTCACCCAACCCAACTTTAACCTAATATTCCAGATTAGGGCGGGGAGAGGGGGGGGGGGTAGAAGTGGGATGGTGTTGACAGTCCCTTCAAAATCTCTATATAATATAGAAAAACAATAATACACTGATTAATTTTTGGTGTACAGACCGTATGACTCTCATGATCGTATAATAAAAGAGTAATTGATCAAAACAATGTTTAGTTATTCAAACAATATTTCACTTTTCAATTCAATAAAGAAAAAATACTGTGATGAAATTATAACAGAATGAGAAACTTTTCATAATAATTTAGTTATTTCTCAATGTTTGTTTCAGATTTGTACACAAAAATGAGCTGTCGATATCGTTTAAATCCAGCCATAAATCAATAGTCCTATGAATTTTCATTTTAATTGAAAGTAGTATTAATGCTATACCAGCTAATACCATCACAAAATTCTTTTATATTGGTGGAGAGAATAAGAGATTTAAGTTTTATACGAGATTATTTTTCCTAAACCCTTTTTTCCAGGGCCATCAGTAAATTAATTTTTTTTTCTTTCAAAAGTAGCTTTTAAAATTTTCTATTGATCTTTGTTAATTTCTTCATACTTTGCATTAAAAATTTTTGTACAAAATTCAATTTCCTTAGAACTAACCTTGTTTTCTTCATCAATTTTATTATTTTTGGCATCAGTGAATCAAACATTTGACACAATTTTTTTGTAATTCAAAAATGTTATTTATATGTTTAAGAGCACGATTCTAATTGTTATCAGAGAAATGTTTTGTCACCATAAATGTTTTCAGAAATAAAAAACAGTGCAAAAAATTGTAGTAACTAATTAGGTAACACAACAATTATAGCTTGTAAGCTGCTTTGAAAGTTTTGCGAAACATAACTATTACTCTAGCTTTGCAAGTCTTATATTTGATTCTATTATGTGTTTAAAGTCATCAAATAAAATCGCTTGTTTTACTTTATTAAATATTATTCTCAACAAAAAATCTTTGATGGAGTTCGCTGCGTGCGTTCGTGCGTGCGTGCGTGCGTTCGTTCACTCCCACTTCTGTTGCCCCCCAGACTCGCAGCAGTCGCAGCTTGCAGCTCAGTATCTACAGATATACATTTAGCACGTAGATATATATCCATTCGGCAATTAATTACACCTACGACTTACGAAGTAAAGAGGCTATCAAAACGCAGGTTAACTTAAGGAGGCTTTCCAGAAATTTGAAAGTTGGGCCATCATTATCAGGGGAAATCCCTGATAAAATAAGGCTTGACGAAAACACAGATATAATTTTAGGGCAAGTTGCTGGACAAAAACGAAAGAATAATGAAATTGAAGATCGGACTTTTAACACAGGCCTTACGGAGCTTTTTAATTCATTCACCGGAAGTCACAGCTTTTTTTAGCCCAAGGTCGGACCATATGATACAAAAACTGAGCCAAGTTTGTTGAAGTAATACTCTTTCAAAATATAAATTTGCCGAAAAAAATCGAAGGATATTTGTTGTTAAAAGTAGATACCGGAGGATTCGTAGGTTAGTTCGTCGTTTGGTCTGCTGTATCATACGCCCGCAAAATTTAAATATTCCGGTATATAATGCAGAAGCAGATAAATATCTTCTACTCAGATATAGGAATCCTCAAAAAGAGTTTGGACATGTGTCCGCATTTTTGGCTTATACCAATATGGCCGCTATCACTTAAGAGCCTTTTGAGAATCTCTATTGATGAGCCTCCTTAAATAACTTCTTCCTGCAGTAATAGTGTCGTTGAACAGTATAAAAGTAGAGTCTGCTACAGAAATGCGCAGTAAGCAACTGCGCATACACGTGACCTCAAAGTAAAGATTACATCATGCCGTATGACCAGTCCCTGATCAGATGATGCGTTACAAGCCTGATCAGTTACTGATCACGGAGACTGATCGGCCCTGATTTCAAGTAAGGAGATCCTTATTTCATTTCTGTTCGGGTGCTGACTTTACAGGAAGAATTTCAAAGATTATTTTTAATCAACTAGAAACAATTAGTCGATCTATGCTCAATTCCGTTTCTCAAAAAGATGGCTCATCTTTCTTTTCATTGAATTGTCAAAGCCTCCGTAAACATGCTCTAGATATTCAAAATGTTGTCAGTGATCGTAGTAACTTTCTGCTTTTATCTGAAATTTAACTTGGAAAGATAATACAGATAATATTAATATTCCTAATTGTAATCGTATTGTGAAATTTAAACGGCTAGACGTTAGAGCAGCGGTAGTTGCAATTTATCAGAATGCAGGTGACACATCTAATATTTGTGCTGCTAATATTAATGTATCAATGAGAAATGCAAGAGACGTTGATGTCGGAACCTCCAATGTTTGCGATTTATGTTTAGCGCACTGTGTTCTACAAGATGAAAGAGACATTGTCATTGTCGAGGTTTACATTTCTTCCAATCAAAGTATTCAAAACATTATGAAATGTTTACATAGATCGTTCATGGAAAAGTTGGATCTGAAGAATTGGGAGAGAATTTATACACCTTGCCATTAATATTGAATGGAGATTTATTTATTATTATTAACACAGTTCCTTTTACAGAAATTTAATCTAAAATTAAATAGTGACCATACAAAGTCGACGACTAAATATGGTACAACTATCGATGCAATTTTCTCTAGATTTCTCGAAAAATTACAATCGACAGTTTATATTTCGTATTTTGGTTAATAGTAATTAGGCACATTTTACATGGTCCTCACACAGAAATTTCATTGTGTTATGACATAAACAAATACTCGTTCAAAAAAATCTTACATGTCAAGATTTTGGAATAGTTTTACCAGAAAAAAATAATTTAGAAGAAACTGAAAATAATGAAAAAGTAGTACAAGAAAATCATCAATTACAATTTTAAAAAATGATAATCATTTTAAATGAAGACCAAAAAAATATATTGACTATATAAAAACAACAAACGATCATATGGTTTTTATTGGTGGGCCTGGTGGTACCAGAAAAACGATTTTGGATAAAACTTTAATACATTACTATTTAGGAAAAGGAAAGAAAGTATTATCAATGGCTTGGACAGGGATTGCATCAATTTTTTAAATTGAAGTCGGATAAAAAGAAATTGAGAGAAGCAGACGTTATTATCTGGGACGAAGCGTCAATGATTCCAAAAAAAGCATTTGAAATCATTGATCGGACTTTGCGAGATTGTTGTAATAAAGATCTTATACTGTTTGCTGGAAAATTGATAATTTTAGGTGGAGATTTTCGACAAATTTTACCGGTAATAAAAAATGGATGCAAAACTACAATAGTAAATAAATGTATAAAATATTCATATTTATGGCTGAACATTAAAATTGTACAATTACACAAAAACATACGATCACAGGATATAGAATTTTTAAAATTTTTATGAATAATAGGACAAGGAGAAGTAAGAACATTTAGTATACCTGATAAATGGAAAACTGAAGATGTTTGTAAAAGTATTTATGGAGATTATATTGAAGAAAATGATGATTTAACAAATAAGATTATTTTATCAAGTCATAACAACGACATTCGTAATATCAATAATAAAATTTTATGTAAATTAAAATCAAAGGAGAAAATTTATTATAGCGTTGACTATACCAGACCCAAAGATGAAGCTGGAGGTACACGATATGGAGCAGACCATAAAAAAAAATTTTAAAACCAAGTTTTAACTATGATAAAACGCGTTGATATGATCACCATTACTTGCATTAGAATATACGTTGAGAGAAGGGATAACAAAACCTATAATTATGCGATTAAATTGCGGCAAACTTCAAAACATTGCATTTATCTGGAAAATAAGTACGATAAGTGTCACTCTACGTTATAATTTTACCATCTAACGCACCTAGAGATATGGTTTACTAATAGAACAACAGTCAAACAAGAGTTTAATAGTGGCAGAATAGCAATAAATAATGATACATAATTAAATAATTCGGAAAAACTTCAAAATTATCAGACATTTTTCCTAAAACGATCAATTAGCTTACCTCCACGTTATGATTCCACAATCTAAAACACCTTAGTATATGCTAAATTTACTAAAAATTTATATAAAAGTGGTTTGACGGTGGTAGAATGGCGATAAATAATGATTTATTTATAGATAATTAGCTAAAACTCCGAAATCGTGCTTTTTTCGACGAATAAGTCCTTTAAGCTCGCTTCTACGTCATAATTTAACAATCTAAAGTACCTGGTAGTGAAGTTAACTACCTATGTAACCATTATATCATAGACTTGCAGTGGCAGAATAGCAATAAATAATGATATATAAATAAATAATTCGGAAAAACTTCGGATTTATGAGATTTTTTGCTGAAACAGTCCAATTGTCAGTAACTCCAATTTTATTTTATTTCTTTTTAAATAAGTATTCGAATAGTATATGGCTTCTAACAAGCTTTTGCTACTAATACAGCAGTTGTCCAAACCAATATATAATCTTTGAAGGCACTTTGCATGCATAGCCTTTTAATATCTTGTGCGCACTTGCTTCGTCAAATTAATTGGTTTTACTTACATAGAAATTGCTTTGACGTGCAAACGAACTACATCTGGAGAAAATCAAAAAAGGTATGTATTTTAATTTTTATGATACTTCTATTCTGTTTTTAAAAAATTCTGTGTATCCGGATAATTTTCCGAAATTTACCAAACGTCTCAATGGTTATGTTCTCGATGAAACATGTTTGCAATCATTAAATCCTTACAGTAATGAAAAAGAGTACTCAGAAGATAATGTCATCAATTCTTTCTTTAGTTTACTTCCGAAAGTAGCGAAAAAATTACAAATATCTTTAATATCGTTCGACAGCATGTTTTTTAAAACAGTTATTAGATCCAACTATGTAAGCAGTGGTTTTAAGAAATGGGCAAAAAAACAGGAAGTAGCGTCGAAAGAAGTTTGGTTACTGCCAATTAATTACGTCACTTATAAACATTGGGCTTTGTTGGTTGTGATTAAGCGCCATAAGATAATAATCTATTTCAATTCTCTACACGAACAGCCAAGGTCAAAAATTCTCCGAAGTATCAAACATTTCATACAAGATATTTTAGAGGAGCCTTTTTCGTGGGAAGAGTGGAAAATATTTGCACCCAAAGATATCCCATACCAAACTTCTAGTAAGGGGAAACCGTCTGGTAATTGCGGTGTCCACAAATGCGTCTGGGGTCTGACAGTTGCTAGTTGTTCAAATATGCAGTTTTAAGAAGGTGGCATGGAGACAGCTCGACGCGGGATAGCTCCAATTCTGTATAATGCGAGGGACAGTAAAAAAAAACGAAAGCACAAGATAAAACTAGGGATGATGTTCTTATAGAAAATGAACTGTACGGAAACATTCAAATAACTGATAATCAAACCAATTACAGCGTACAAAATACTCCTCCATTAGAATTTGAGAGTACCTTATAGTTTTTCTCGGAATTGCATTTAATTGTCCCAGAGGTAGTCTCAGTCGAAACAAGAAATTTGAAGAATATAAAAAAAAATGCAAAAATGCAATTATTGCATGTGATTATTTAAATTGAAATGACGAAAATACTGTGATTAGTTGATAAATACAGTATATTATATGTATGTTATTAAAATTCATATAAATAGAATTATATGTTCGAATGACAAAAATACTGTGATTAGTTGATAAATAAAGTATATCATATGTATGTTATTAAAATTCATATAAATAGAATTATAAGTTAGAATAATATTGATAATTAGATATAATATTTGTAATATTGAGCAGTACAAGTACAACAGAAAAATCACAATTTTATTAGTATTAATTACAAAATAACATATATAAAAAAAAAATTCACGTTTTGTTGTACGTTTAGTGAATTTAACAAGTATTTATATAATGTATACTATAATTTAATTAATCCTAGTATACAATTCCTTAAGGTAACATGCAGTATTGTACTATGTTGTCAAATTGCCTTACAGTTAGCGATCTCTTGCGAATGAATGCATGGTTATTTATTTATCGAATTGCTTTACTGTATTCATAATATGTACTTAATTTGCACCAAATCAAAGTAAAAAATGTGATTTAATAAATAGTACTAAAAATAGTAAAAATAGTATAAGAACAAAGAAAGTAATACTAGACATGCAGAACTTGTTATAATATACGTATTTATAAAACTATTTAAGCCAACGTAGTAACCAAATTATCTTTAATACAAACTGTGAGCATTAGATGGTAACGTGAAAGGTTCCCTCTCAAATTTAATATGATATACTGGCGTATTAGAAATCACGTTTTTAAATGGCTGTAGACTCGTGAATGTTTATAGTTTTACAGCTTTTGAAATTAATTAAAAAATATAGTTTGTAAGACATCATGAAATATTTTGGCACACCCTGTGCACTTTAACATGAAAAAATGTAACTAAACTCAAAGTCACAAGACAAATATTTATATCGGTCTTACAGTCACATTAATAAATAAACATTAATATTATCTTTAATTTGACGTATGTGCGTGTGTAATTTTTTAAATTACACCCACACATGTATACGCGCTGCTCCATACCAAGCAAGTTCAACGCTTGTTGAAATTCGTACTTGGCGGCCTCACTTTAGAAGCTCGGAGCC
>JAPYYV010022212.1:0-10583 GCA_030522625.1 Copidosoma aretas
GCCGGCGGCCGGGCGCACGCGAGCGAGGAACGATGATGTGGAGCGCGGTTGTATAGGTAAATGGTAGCAGTGTAGTTGTACGGCTTGTACCTTGTATACTATACGGACGGAGCTTCGAGCAGCAGCAGCAAAGGAAACGAACGAGCGAGCGAGCGAACAATCGGACAAACGGACAGGTATATGTGCGGACGAAGAGCAGCGAGGAGGAGAGAAAAATCGGAGGAAGTAAGGAGCACACACTGCTATACGTTTATATGTACAGCATCAGGGATAAAAGGCGATCTTGTGTAATGCTGCACGTGCATGTGTACATGTTGTTGTTGTATAAGTGGCCGGCGGCGTCATTTTCGTGTGTTGCTGCTGCGAGCGTCTCCTTGTGGCCCCGCGGCTGATGGTCTTCGGAAACAGCCCCACGGCCCATTTGTACTTGTGTGTCTGTGTGGGTGTGTGTGTGTGTGTGTGTGTGTGTGTGTGTGTGTGTTGTTGTACACAACATACCATATAAAAACCTGGTAAAGGTGAAATAACAAGACATGCTCCGGTATTCACGGCGGCGATCAATCTACTAGCAAAACAATTCCCTAATCTTAAAGTGATATTTATTACGGCTGAGCCTAGTCACAAATCTTTAATTGAACCATTTTTATCAGATGCAGCATTTAACTACCATTTCTCAAGTGCTGGACTTAAGATTTTTGCTCTAGCAAAATCTGGCACTAATACCTTAGAAATTGCCGCTTGTAATACTCCGATGATTGTAAAAACCAGGACACCATAATACACCTTACAGAATTTCGGAGGCCCATGAGAGAGAATGGTGGAAGGAGAAGAAGAAGAAACTGTTCTCGGTTGTGTAAATTTAATACACGTGAGTTGTGGAGCAGGGGAAGACATATATCAGGGGATGAGGAAAAAAAGTTGGACGATCCATTGGAATCAATGGATATCTTATGAATAGGGGTAGAGCATAGAGTACCATCTAGAACTTGAATTTGCAAAGTTACACACGAGGAATTGATCAAAGCGTAACTGCAGGGATGGAAAACAAATTTGAAGGTGTCCCTGCTGGTCTGACGCTGAGTATAGGCTCTATGGGGGAGTCAGAGAGACGTTCCGTTGATCTACGAGAGCTCGTAATGATCAAAGGAGAAAATGAAGATGATGTAAGTAATAATGTGAGAATGTACGATTTTTTCGAGGGAAGAGTACGACATCGTAAATTAACTCGGAGTATGATGATGGTTAATCCATGTACCAATGAGACGTGAAACGAGGTACTATAGGCGCAACATTTCGGACACACCCCCCTAAGAGCGTACACCAGACTTGTGAAAAAAAAACTTGTTTGATTATGAACGCGAAAATGGGATGGAAGGGAGCAAAACGTGCAGTAATCGCGATGAGGAGGAAAATAATAGTGAGAGAGAAACAAGACGATGCAGGGGGAAGGAAACGAAGAAGGAGAAGAAGAAAGCAGGGCAAAGGGAGGTATATGTGATAAAGGGGAGTAAGAATCGGAGAACACGTTGATGGAAAAACGACGTGCGCGCAAACATCGGCTCGGCAAGGAGAGGGGAGCGCAATAATGTAAGAAGCAACGCCGCACATCACGAGAGAGCGACGTGCGGCAATGGACGAGGAAATGATAACAACGGGGAAACGGATGATAGAATATTATATGTATGCACGAAGTGCGAAGCGAGACGCGATGAAAAATCATCGGGATCGGAGGCTTCGAAGGTGCTGCTGCTGCTGCTGCACGCGGTTGAGGAGCGTCATCGAGCGAGATCGGAAGGAAAGCGGGGGAGAGACAATGGCCCGCCGATGCCTCGAACGGAGGAGAAACCAGATAGAAGTGGACCAGCTGGATCACGTCGGACGAACGAGCGGTGGAGGAGGAGGAGGGCCCCTTTCTTTGTTCCCAGCCGCGCATGCGCGCTAAACTCTCTTCCCTCGATTTCTTCTTCTTCTTCTTCTTGCGCTTCTCGTCCCAGCTCTTCCTCCTCCCATCCTCGTCTCCTTCATGCCGCAGCCAACGTGTATAACCTCCGACGGAGCTGAGCAAGAGCTGCAGCATCGGCGGAGATCGGCCGGCATCCGTATATATGAGGTAGAATTACCTGGATCGAGCGCTGTCTCTCCTTCTCTCGCTTCGAGAGAGGGAAGGAGGCTCCGCTAAGCAGGTGGTCCTGAACCTTCTTCCAGTCCGATTTTTCGAGAGCAGTGCATATATTATATATATATGTACGCGCAAACGTGTGCGGCGATGGGTGTACGCATACCGATTTACACCGGATGTGTGTGCGCGAGTGTGCCTGGGCACTTATGGACCGAAGCTCCCCGGCACACTAAATCTCGGGATGATGCTGCAAACTCCTCCGGGGTACCCCTGCACACACACACACTTGACTGCGTGTCCATAATATGTATATATGTACTTCGATGAGGAGGACGAGAAGAGATATATGCATGCAGTCTTGCAGCCGAGGTGATGTCTTATGTGCGCGCGACTCGGGCATATAGTTATAGTCGGCTCGCGTCGCGCCGGTGCAAATGACTTTTCGAGGATGCCCGCGCGCGCATGCATGCAGATATTTTTACGACGCCCCTGTGAGATGTATTAAGAAAGAAGGATAAAAGAAAAGATTCTTTATGACGCTCATCTCGTCGCCCCGGCCAGCGGTTGATGCGCCCGGTGATTGAATTTTCTTTTTCTTCCATTGAAATTAGAGCTGCGGACTGGCGCGCGTTGACGCGGTGCATTTTTTTTGTTCTTTCATCACCGTAGAACTTTTGATTACCGATCTCTGAAGATTGACGCGCGTTTGTTTCGAATGCACGCTTGTACCGCTGAGTATGGTTTACCGTTATAGTTCGATAGTGTAACTATATTATACAGTTGTGGATGATCGAGTAACTGTATTATAGTACGTTGTTTGGTACGAGGCTGTAGCGGGCTGGTCGGAGAGGACGAGAGGACAGCAGCGATGTTGCCCGGTTGAAATAATCACTCGAATAATTGATGATTTCGAAGAATGGAAGTACGAATGTATTATACTTTACAGTGTTGTATCTGCGTGCATTATAGAACATGATTTTTTTAGGCGACTCTACAGCAATACAGTGCGAGGAGAAAACCAAACTGTCTTCCGCCGTCGTACCCGAATCTCCGAAATTTCACGCCGAGTCGGGCGGAACATGAGTTTTCGACTAAACTGGAGCGAAACAGGCGTATTAGAGCCAACAGTAGGGTACAGCAGGGAACATCGGACACTCGTGAGACGACGACGGCGGCGCTGAGATGAAATGTTCGACGGAGCGTGCAAGAGGGTGTTGCGTTTGATTCTCGGAGATCTCGTTTTTCGGCGGTCGCCGATCGCCGATCGCATGTTATGTACATATCGAATGAACGACGCTGGTGTATGTACTATATGAGGGTCCTGCGGAACAGGAGGACGGCGACGGTGGGAAAGCAGATGCTGTATCGTTGGCGGCGATCGGGTGAGTTTTATAATGATTATTATTATAAATATGTAACGAAAATCGTTATCGGTTCACATTGTCGACGGCTGCAGGGCTTTTGGAGAGATTTTTTTGCCCCTCCCCGCGTCGGAGCGGCTTTTCTCTTTCATTTTCTTTTTCAGGGATCAGGGCAACTGGGGGGGGGGGGGGGGCGCGCCCCCCGGCGCGGTCTTCTCCTCTCTTCTCCCGTTTAGAAAATAGGGGAGAGGTAGGTTTTGCCGACACGAAGGAATGGGGTATAATTTTTCGGGACGTAAAGTCGTGGTTCGAGTATAATAAAGATGCGACCTGGATCCCTGTTTTCGACAAATCGGCGACTGCGCAAAAAAAAGAGAGGCTCCTAAAACAACTAAGTGAATCACGTGACACTTTTTCCTCTCTATAAGATTACAAGTACTAATGAACAGGAAAACGTCGAGGTAGAAACTTGTTTTTCAAAGACGCTCTCCAACAGATACGCATCCATACTCGACCGATTAATATGTGTATCGCGTATATATACGTACATTTATACGTATATATTCCCGATCGCGACACGCAGATAATAAATGTGTGTCATTATCACTGATGCGAACGGCGGCGCAGACTCGGACGTTTGGAGGAAAAACTTCCAATTTGTTATTATTCCATACGCCTGAGCACACACACACTCCGTGCCTGAAAAAACACTCTGCGTACGGGGGGAGGCGTACTTACGGTGTACGAAGCCGCTGGCTCGAGAGCTGAGCAAATTTTCGTCCATACACCTGCAGACTTTCCTCTCCCGCGGCGCACTGCGCACTCGAGGATAAAAGAAGAGAAAAAATCTCGAGTAATTTTGACCCCGAAAACGTCCCGCGCAAGTACACTCGCATCGCCGGCGACTCTCCGCCTCTCCCTTCTGCATAATACAAGCAAATTCAGCGGCGGCGCCGACGAGTTTTGCGCTTACGCAACCCGCAGCCAACACCGACGCGCCTGGCTAGTCCATACATACAGCGCATATACTTACGCGTCTCGGTGCAAATGCAATTAACGATCCTCGCGGGGCGTTAGTGTCTCTCTCCCCTTCCCCTCCCTCGGCGTCTGTCTCTTGGCGCGTCGCGCGAAAGTCACGAGTGAGTTTTACCTGCAGCCGTGCGCGCGTACGAGTATTACTGTACCGCATATTATTATGTATCGGTATACGAAGACCCCCAGGGAGTGCCAAGACGCGCGGTTGTAGACCATACGAAACTTCATAGTTTTCCGTTTATACCTGGGAATTTTCGTGTCTCAACTTTTTTACGTACACATACGTATTACACGAACCGTCCAAGTCCAAAGATAATGCATGATTGATGAAAATCGAGTATAAACGCCCGCCGCGTCCCCGGCGTCGTACAATCGTTACGGAAAGACGTCGGGCTTTGTTTTTTTTTTACCCGCACGTAAATATGAACAAGATAACGATTGCTCGCGCTCGCTTGCGAGGGGCGATAATTGATGCGCCGTTTGCATTGGAATGATCGACAGGTGAGCGAGTGATCGATAATGATGACGGATGAAGAAATAAAGGTCCAATTGTTTTTCTCTCTCCACTGCAGAACGTAAGTATATTCTTGTACCCAAAAAATACATACAATAATACCACACATTGATCCTGCAGCGATATCTTTTTCTTTCATTCGAGACGGCGAAGAGCTCAACGATATGTAGTGCAACGTACCTATACCCGCTCGCTATTTCCTTCTCTTGAATTTATTGGCTCTTACCTTCGGGGACGTGCATGATACATGTACTATATGTGTACTCATACTCGCGGTAATCGGCCGATCGCTTCATCACACACACACACACACTCACGCCGCGGGTATCCTCGTATCATGCAGGTACATAAATTTTCGCAGAAGATCGCTCGCTTTCAGCGCGGCCGTATTTATATTTTATAATACAAGACGATAGAGTCGTCCGGACACCCCTGATGCTATCCGCGAGCGCAGGCGTCTGTATACTTCTCCCGGAGATGAGAGTTCCTCGGGGGGAGGGGGGCTCCGTTGGTAAGCGATGCGCTCGCGAAGTCTACAATTATCCTATCACGGGCGTGCAGTTGTATATACATGTAGTTGCGCAGGCTGCAGGCGTTGTCATCCCGTGGCCCCCATGAAGGGGCGATGGTGATGATAACGCTGAAACGCTGCAGCAGCAGCATCGGCGACGATCGGCTTATCGCGGGGCACTTTGACTATACATACTTTGAGGCGCCCGCGGCCCGTGGGTGTGAAAACATCACCCGACACTTTGCGCTCGCTCGCGCATATATATATATATATATATATATATATATATATATATATATATACGTATATACGTATATGTTGCGAGCGCAGTGCTGTTTGCGCTGCATATTTGCACCCGTGCGACGTCGCCCGACGCCCGAGGCTCTACTTATGTATACTTATGCGCGCGCGTCTTGTTTCTACGCGCGCTTTTTTTCTTTTCCACCTCTTTGCCGTCACCGCGTACAGTGGCGAATATTTCTCCCGCAGGGCTCTCTCTCTTTCTATTTTCACGCTCTTTCGAACGCGCGCTGCGCAGACGGCGTCGTGCTTTTATCGCTCGCGGCTCTTATCGCGGGCGAACTGGTACTATGCGCGTACGTACGTACGCGCGCGGTGTTTGCGCGTGAAAGATTTCTCTCCGCTCGACGGGAAATGGGAAGGTGGCGCGCACGGAGGCTTGCGTGCAGTAAAAGTATGCGACCGCTGTCTGAATTTTCGCAATGCGACGCGCGAGTGTGATTCTGGTCTACTGTACTCGAGCGCGCGCGTCGGTAGTAAGTATATATGCAGATGTAGAGACGGAAATTAATTCGTGTAGGAGGTCGGGGGAATTCGGGTTGATGTACGCAGCGGTGTTGGCGATGGATTTTGTTTCGACGTACGCGCGGATGTGAGGGCACAGGTGCGCGAGCGAAACGCCGAGGGATTTCTTTGCTTTTTCCGCAGCTCCATCGAGTTCAAGCGCTGATGGTTGTAAATATTATTGTCGATGTTGATGATCTCGGCTGCTCTCTGTAGTAATGACGCGCGCGGTGTATTTGCCGAAAGGTTTTTGATTCATCATGCTCATCACGTATGCATACGTAACGATGTATTTCAAATTGAATCTGTTTTTTCTTTTGTCGCTGATACCATATGTGATTTTTATGAGGATAATTTTTTTTTTTTGTTTAATTCCACAGAAAATGGAAGAAAAATCGAAACAGAACTCGTCAACCGGAGGGATTCAACAGCTAATGACAATAGGCTGCGGTACCATACTATACAAAAGTCTGCAGTAGGGTAAGTACGATATTTTGTATGCTCATGCAATGCGGTTGAAAATCATATACCTCGTGCTCGCCTGTTTGCGCGCGCAAGCGCGCTATAATTAGATTCGGCGGACAGTTTGTATTGTATTATGAAGTATAACCACATGCTTATATACATGTACATCATGTATGCACAAGTATCACATGTTTGCTCGCGTCACGCGCGGTGACGCCATTAATTCGTATGTACTTCTTCTGTGCCGATCTTCTCCTCGTATATATCTACCGACTGTCATGGGTGTACACATACACCCACTGCACGGTGGAGGTAACAAATTATCGAAGCGATTATTTTTCCTCATAACGCGCTTTGCGCGCAAGTTATACCAACGGCTATTAATTTGTAAATCATGAGAGCTCTTAAACATCGGAGCAGTGGTCGTTGGGCTCGTAATACGCGCGGACGATTCAATTAGTACAATACAAACGATCGGCCGTAGATGAATGAAAAAAAAGATGACGAAGAACAACGGTACAACAATCGATAAAATATGGAGAACGACAAAACAATGGCATGTGCAGGTAGCAGCAGCAGCAGCAGAAGCAGCTGCAGGCATCGTTCGATTGTTTATACAACGTGTATAGTACGTACATAATAAGAGCGCATAATTCCATTGTGTCTCCTGCAGCGCGGCGCCGCCTACCTGATGTACCGAATCGCGCGAAAAGTTGTAAATCAAGCATCATTCGCGGCTTGACTTCATTCGGTAATGAACATTCCACCCACCCTCGGCAAACCCAAGTAGGTCGAGCCGCGTAATTTATGCAGAATCGAAAAAATCCACGCCGATACTCGACGCATGTTATTTTACAAACGTACATCGGTACACGTTGCTGCGCACCGAAGGCCGACCAATATGTATCATACGCGCGTACTGCAGTATATGAAACGTGGAAACGACTCGATGCAGAGTAAGTGCACTGCAATCTGTCACAAGAGTCGTTTCGTCATTGCCTGTACGTTGTTATATGGTTGAGGTACGCGTTCTTTTCGAGTAAAACGGGAGCAACGATGCGGAGGATGGAGAGTATTTATATGCGAGCTCGATTGAAAACAATGCGCTTTTACAACAGACACGCTGGTACTTGTAAAAATGTACCGTAAAAATACGTATATGTTGTGTGCAAGAAAATCGGGTGCACACATCGCGCATCCGTCTCGTTGTTGGACTTTCTAGTACCCGTGTGTACTTATTTATAGGTGGGATACATAGAATACAGATGCAGTTCACTGCATTATGGTTTGAAGAATAGCGAAATCGTTCTCGCAGAGCTGTTTTGCGCGCTTCGTTCTGGGAAATAGGTGAGTTAAGCACCTTTGTATACGTATATACAGTCTTCCAAATGCTGAGAGCGCGCGTCATCGTCCGCTGATTACCGATCCTCCGTCGCGATTTTTCCGTGGGTTTATTTTCTTTTGTGCTACACTGCGGTCGCTCGTTTTATCGATCGACGAGTGATGCAGTCATACGTGCAAATACAGAGACGGCGATAGCATTTTTTTTTTTTTTTCCTTCGGCCCTCGTTGTCCTGATGGAGTGTCATTTTAATACCAATTATTACCGATCGCGCGGACAAATTAATCATCGCAATGCGAGTGCTCCGGCAAGGGAACAACCCAATGGCAATGTTCAACGTGTGCTCGCCATCGCCAATACACACGCAATACCATTTGTAAAAATAGCCGCACGCGTCCACCGATCCGACCCTGCCCCCGCACGCGGAAACGATCGAGAAATAAATCCGACTCTAAATCGCGAGGCTACGTTTGCAAGCGGTGCGAGCGTTTTGCCGATGTTCTTTTGTCCCGCTGCGAATCGCCAAGGTATATAAACGCGAGTCATCGACCGTGTCGAACCCAATACAACGGCGATGCTCGACGACGACGTCACTTACATATATATATTCGCGCTGCTATAGTGCTGGCTCATTTTACAACAACTATATAGCATCATACACATACACACACACACACACACGTGCACGTATATACAACATGTATAGTGCAAGGTATGTGATGGCGAGGTCGCGACTTTTGTCTTTTTCATTGCTAAGCAGCGTTGGTATGTAAGTATGCATATATGTGAGCTCGCTGAGCTTGAAGAGGCTCGTGCTCGGTTTAATTTGGCATTTTTGTTTTTTATCATTTACAATAATTGTTTTTGCGGGCAAGGCCTTGAGTGAGAGTTGTTTTGAACTGAAATTGTATACCGAATCGTGTTCTAATCGATAAAAGTATAAAGTTATCGCTTCGCAATCGGCGCGAAAAGTTTTTTCAAATTAATGTTTCATATCAGACCCAAGATCGTCGATTGTTTATTCGTGTAAACAAATGATAAATTGAAACGAGAAAAAAAAAGGAAATTTTTAACAGGCCAAGGCAAAGTTATACCGACCGAGCCAAGAAAGAGGATCCGACGCTGTACCCTCCTTTCTTCTCTGATTATATACTTATTCATCTTTTTTGTTTTTTCTTTTTTCACTCTTGCCCTTTACGAGGAGATGAAATTCGATCGAGGTTGCTCGCTGGCGCGGTGAGCGGGTCATTTATTTTTTCACTCGAGCTTCAAGTTTAAGGTGCCGTTCTCCCCTCCCCGCTTCATACTTGGTTTGGTCGTTGGTTCCATTCTCGGCAGAGAATATCGAAAAAAGAGTCGGTCCGCGCCGCGCTTACTATTTTGTTCCCTCCAAATCTATTTATAAACGAACTCGAGGACGATCGAAAAGCAAAGTACAAAGTATCCAAAGACGCGTCGGCGTGGAATTTGAATTTTATGGTTTTTTGTTGTTGTTGTTGTTGTTGTTGTTGTTACCTGTATACGTGTCTGCCAAGAATAGATGCGGCGATGATTTCTATAAGCCGCACGGACTCACCTGAAACAGACAAAAGCAAAAGTCACCGTTAGACATTTTTTTTTTTCGTTCCATTCCCGTTTGATTGTACGAAGCGAGGATAATAGAGAACGCGTGTCTCTTTCATCGAGCGTCGACAAAATAGAGCTATACTTCTATATACGTATAGCGCGTAAAGGACGCGCGCTCAGCGCCATATATATTCGTCGCGCGGAGTACAATATTGTCGAAGAAGAAGCCGATCGAGCGCCCGGAATGATATCATCGAAGCTGTTCGTATACTACGTTCACGCAAACGTGCCATCTGCATAGATATTTCCAATTTGCGCAACGCGCGCACTTTTTTTTTCAGCACAGCTCCCGCGGTGACGTTCGCGCGGCTCGACGAAGCCTCCCGACTGCAGCGTATACTTTTGTCGCGCCGCATCGAAACGAGGCGTTTGCTTGATGAATTTTTTCGACCGCTTGCGTCATTCCTCCATACTCTCGCGCGCGCATGGAGTATAATTCACGGCAGCGCGCAAATAATAATAACAATGATAATTATTCTCATCTGCGTTTCGTCATGCCCCGCGCGCGAGAGGATGATGGGGGGGGGGGGGGCACGGAGCAACGCCGATGGCACCGATGCGGAGTGAAAGCCCTGGGCCACTGCCGTGTGCGCACCCGACGCGGTGCGGGAAACCGAACTTTCTCGGGAGAACGGACGATGACGCTGATGATGATGATGGGTATACAAGATTTCGTCGGGGCTGCGGAATCGGAGAGCGGGTGGTCGGAAATCGTGTCCCATTGGGCCGCGTCGGTTCGATCCGAGGGAGCGCGGGATTTCATCCATCGGCGAAATTCAATGGCCGGGTGATTTTCTTTCCCCCCC
>JAPYYV010022218.1:0-10160 GCA_030522625.1 Copidosoma aretas
GGGGGGGGGGGGGGGGGAGGGCAGACGGGCCCGGCAACTTCTTCTCCATACCGATTTGCCACTATTTTGTTTTCATCTCGCGCAGCCGAATTAATTTAGATAAAAGGTAAGATCATCGCGGGGAAAAAAAAAACAGGAAGCGAGGCGATAGCGCTGTATTGATCGCGGACGGTCCAATTACCGCGAGGATTTGCGACTCTCGCGGAAACCTCCGGCCCCTGCACGACCGTTATACCCAGGGAAGCCAGTGGTTATTGATACCGCGAAATCGACGGGCCGACTTTCTATTTCCATTTTTTTCCTCCCGATGCCCGCGCGCGAGTACCGTTATTTCATCCGCGTACGGATGATTTTCAATATTACCATGATGCTATTGGCTGAAATTTACGCGGCATTTTCGATGGACACGATTTCAATTCAAATTTATGAAATGTTATGTTTCGGAATCGGTCGGTTACAGCTGGCATGGACGAGACCCAAACACATCGGGAAGGGAAAGATCGAGAAGGGACGAAAGAGAGGGGGGGGGGGGGGCCTCTCCCCGGGGGCCACGGCCCGGACCAGCTGAACGGGGCCCGCGCTGGAGTTTACGAGTTACGGCCTCCAATAAACCCCGCCGCCGCCGCTGCTCGCCGTTGTTTCACCCTCCCCCCTCTCCCTGCACCTTCCGCCCTTTCAATCCTCGAGATGAAAAGCGGAAGCTGCGGAAACGGCGCGAGAAAGAATCCCAAGCTTTTTCCCCCCACCCGAGTTTGCGAAGGCCGGGCGGGAGATGATGATACGACGGGCGACGGTGTAGCGACGCGCATACAGGTGCTCGAGTCGAACTTTTACAGCACGACCTCGTCATATTATATTGCGGGCTACAAAAAAAAAATTTTTAATGCCCACCTCTCGTTCGCACCGGCCCGTTAAACGGCCCCCGTGCGCGCGTCCTTCCGGTTTTATCGATGGCTCCCAGTCAAAACAAAACGTTTTATCGCCCCCCCCCCCCCCCCCCCCCCCCCCCCCCCCCCCCCCCCCCGCCCGCCCCAGCGCCCGCTTCTCTCCCCCCCGGCCCCTGCCCCCCGGGAGTTCATATCCTGGATTTTTTTTGGCGTGTACCGAAGGAAGGGGGGACGGGGAGTCGCGTGCGTTATCGCAGACGGTAGTTGTATATATATATATATATATATGTATACACGCAGCCCACGTATACGGCCGAGGAGTTGTATAATCTGCGGACAGCGTAAAATTTTAGTGTTAATTTACGACGCGGAAAACTGTTGGCTTTACGACTCTGGTGGTGGCGGTGGGTATATAGCCCGTGGAACGTCCCGGAGGACGACGTCACGTGTCGCAAGTGGCATACCTTTAGGCCACCACCGTGATCCTGCGCGCGCGACCCTGACCTATACGGTTGTAAATAGGCCCGTGGGGGGGGGGGGGCGGCTCCGACTGGCCGTTTTTTACAAGCTTCTATTTTGCTCTCCTCTTTCTTCCCGTCAAACGCGCCCGCTATGTACGGGGACGGCGCGCGCGGTTCAAAGGGCACGCTGAGTCCTCGGGACGAATGAAAATTCCCTCGCTCCGCTGAATGCTTTTTCTCGATCGAGGAAGAAAAAACATTGTTCAACCGAATTATTCTCCGGTGCAGAACCTCGCTGGATTTTCCCCGTGACCCGACGATTATTTTGCTCACCCATCATCCCGTGCCGTTGGCTTGATACGATCGCTGTTTCTCGGTACGTACGATGGTATCGAAAGATCCCCCGAATCTCGGAGTCGATGCTTACCTGCGGGCGGGTACGGGCTGGAGGTGACCGGCTCCGGTGCCCCGTAGTTCCTCAGGCCGCCGTACCCATCGTGCGGGAACGCCGCCTCGGCGACCATGGCCTGCGAGTGCGCGTGATGATGGGCCGCCGCGGCCGCCGCGCTGTCCACCGCCGAGTGATGGTGCCTGCCCGCGGCGGCGGCGGCGGAATAGGGCGGGTAGTTGCACCAGCTCTGCGAGAAACTCTGGTGGCAGCTGACCGCGGGATCGGCCACCACCGCCGCCGACGAGGCCGAGGAGGAGGCCGTCGTGGCTACGGAGTTGTACGGCTTGTAGTCCCCCGTGAGGGCGCTCGAGGCCGCGGGCGACCAGAACTTTCGGTCCCTGCTGCTGCCGCCGCTGCTGTTGTTGTTGTTACCGTTGGCCGAGGTGACCGAGGAGGGGGGCACCGGACCCGGGGTGCCCGACTGCTGCTGCTGCTGCTGCTGCTGCGGATCGGACGCCAGGTTCGTGTAGTACGTGGGCGGGCCCGTGACACCCGATCCACCGTAGTGATGGCTCAGCGACGCGTCCTGCGTCGGGGCGGCCGCGTAATGGCCCTCCTGGCCGGGATGGTGACTGTGGGGACTGTAGCTCGCCCAGCCCTGGCTCGAGCCCTGCGAGTGCGAGTGCCGTATGACCCCGTTGACCTCGCTCACCCCCGTGACCACACCTACGGTGCAGGCCCCTACGTCCGCGTACTGTGGCTGCTGCTGCTGCTGCTGCTGCTGCTGCTGCTGTTGTTGACCTGCACCAACGATGGTCGGGGTGGCGGTGAGCCGTTTCGCGGGTATGTGGAGGGGCCCGTTGCTCGCGACGGACGAGGCACTCGGCGAGGTCGAGGACGTTGGGGCCGGCTGCTGCTGCGAGGTTGCCGCCGAACTCGGTGCTCCCGGTGACGTGGGCGTCGAGGCCTGCTGCTGCTGTTGTTGGTGGGACCCGGTGCTCGGTGCCTGGTGGTGGTGATGGTGGTGCAGCGAGATGGCGGACGGTGGTACTACGGACGGCGGTGGCGGACTGTCCTCGTAGGGCACGCCGTTCATCATGTTCCACCAGGTCAGCCCGGTGGAATTCCCCGCTCCGGTGACTGTCCCCATCGGCGCGACGGAGGCAGGGTGAGCCACGCCGGTGCCGCATAGCGGCACAGCGTGCACATTGTCGTACAGCGTGGCCGACGAGTAGGCCACGTGATCGGCGATGGTGCAAATCGCGGGCGCGGTTGACCGGTTATGGTTATCGGTCGTGTGGTTGGAGTTATTGGTTTACGGTCGGTGGTGGTGGTGGTGGTGCCGATTTTAGAATCGAGGTGTTGTTGTTCGTCGGTATTGTTATCGGGGAGCGAGCCTCATCGCCCGGTGTACGTGACGGGCGGCAAGATCGGCACGTAAATACGGAGAGAAGGCGCGCGCGACCAGCGGGTAGAGGCGGGGGAGGGGGGGAGTAGAGCGCCACGGGAGCGGAGAGGGGAGGAAGAGTCACGGGGCCAAGGGTGGGGGGTTGCGCGGTGGTGGGGCGTCAATGATAGGGACGACGATGGTCCGAGTTGACGGCGTACACGATGTTGTTGTTTTTGTTGTTTTTTTTATCGATGGAGCACCAGCGACGACACATGTACACCACACGCACGTAAGCGGTGAAATAGCCCGTGCACGTGTATTACACGTCAGCACGTACAGAGATGTTTTTTTTTGTTCGATTCGACGATATCGATCGGATCGATCGGTCCGGATGTGGCAGGCAGGTCCATGGATCGGATGCAGGTTGTTGTTGTTGTTGTTGATGGTGCGTACCGGAGTGAAGAAATGAAAGAAACAGACAAGACTCACTTTAGCTATCGCGTCGTGATGAAACTTTGGGCCGCGTCACCAGCTGTCAGGCACGACACATGTACGCATGCAGACGATCTCCGACCAGAGTGTCACCTCGTGGGTCCCACAATTTTGTGTCTTAAAAAGATTCTCTTTTTATTTCTGAATACCACGCCGGCAGAAAATTTCATCGATCGATCCTTCGCCCCGTGGTCTCGCGAAACGAGCTCATGCATACACAACTGGCACGTCATCAAACGGTGTCCTGGCCGTAAAACCGGGAGACTCGCCTCGATCTCTCGTCGAGCCAATGCGGAGTCATCGCCGCTATCGTCATCACACTGCACCCACAGGTCAACCGTACGAACGCACTTGAACACCCCAACCGAAAAAAAAGCTCGACCCCCGAACCGCTGCTCTCTGCGATCGCGCGGGACCTTTGAACCGCGGCTTTCACTTTATTCCTCGCTCACTCGACTCTGGTGCAACGTCCTCGGTGCACGGAGCAAGTGTCCGGGCAGCATGACAGCGACCGGCGAACGGAAAAACAAAAAGAAAAAAACGGGCCGACAGCCTCCTCGCAGGCGTGAACCGAGTGCCCCTAGGGCGGGGGAAAGAAAAACGCTGCTGCTGCCGTCCGACGAAAAAAACCGCGCGCGCCGCTCCGCGCGCGAAGCCCCAAAGTCGGACGGTCTGACGGAGCGAGAGACGCGAGGAGGAGGAGGCGAATGATGCGGGGGGGAAACCCCGTCGCGCGAAGAGAGCGTTCCTCGCTGGCCTCGCCGAGCCGAACTGAGCGCCGCGCGGGCTCTGCCGGTCCCTCGGAGCAGTCGGAGCTCCCCTCGCTCGTGTACGGCGCGTCGGTGCTGCTCCCGTTGTACCGTGACGTACGCGCGGAAGGCCGGCGGAGTCGCGTCTGCCGGCGGAGCCGCGGAGCCGCCGCTGGCCCGCGTCGCGGCTCGCGCTATCTGTCGGCCCGCTCGGCAAGCTGTGCGTCGCGCGCCCGCGTACTGCGAGATGCTCCGTTCTGTGGATCTGGGCTCTTTCCGAGCTTTGGTCGGGCTTGTCCGGCGATGGTGCATTGAGCGGAGTATAAGGCTCTGAGTTGATTTATTTTTTATTTTTTATCTCGAGTTCCGGTGGAGATGGGTCGATTAATTATTCGTTTGTTCGGTTGAAAAGAGAGAGAGGAAAAATAAACGAGTTCGACCGGTGTTTTGATATCTATTACAGCCGTGGATGGATACTCTATGCGACAGCGTGACGCGTTATCAAGTAGAACAGTAATATATGCGATCAGACATTGCGATGACTTCAACGCTCGTATATTATTATGTACCTTTTAAGAGCGATGAGCCGAATCGGTCCCTCGCTGGAGACAACGTGTGCGTTGTGAGAAAATTAGAGTTTTGTCTTAGGTATTTATGGTCTGGTACGTTGTTTGTCTCTCTCTCTCTCTCTCTCACTAAGGCATTAGAAACGTTATCGGATATTCATCAAAATCATGCATTATTGTTGCTAATCAATGTCATATATTTCTCGCTCTATAGTTACAATTAATTTTTGACCACGATAACCGATAAAACTCCCTCGAGGGTCACGATCGCTCGGATACACGAGTTAGTAAAAGCCACGAAAACAGGGCGGAGCTCATTTGAGCCTGGCGTGACGCGTCTGTCTTTCGTTTTCTTCGACAGTCGAGGCCGCTGCGGTTGGATTTTCCTGTAACGGAGATAAATTTTGGACTGTCGGAGCTCGCACATTATATACATTGAACTTTTACAGTTTGACACAATAAGGCTCCTACAGCCCAATAATTGAAATTATACAGTTCAATGCAGTGCCGAGCTCTAAGAGCCTTTGGACTCCTTCGTGGCAATCGCAAGGCTCGTTATTGGCTCGTAGCCCGAAAGAAGGGGAAGCGAGATATTATATATTGTATACAGCTGAATGTGCATTTTGACGGGGCACTAAAAGCAGCTTCTAGCTTTCTGTGTCCATGGAGACACTACAGCTCGAATTTTTAATACTTTGACAATATGATAAAAAAACATAATCATACCCCAAAAAATTACCTTGTTCGCGTATGAATAATAATGATGATATTTTAAGTAAAACACGTTTTGCAAACGTAAAATGTTTTAACTTGCTTCAAAATTGAAATTTACTTCGCGCAAATATCACAACTTCTCAACTGACTGGATGCGATGCTATGGAAGCTGTGTCCGTACGCGGGAAATTCGAAAATGTGAACTCCGTTTTGACGCTATTAGAAGTTGCTTTCAGCATCTTGTCAAAATGGATCTTGTATAACCTGTCGTCAAAGGCACTGTTGCGCTCGAGTCAAGATTGAGTCTTGCCGTCTTCGCGTCTCCAACAACACTGACTGTCACGCACAGTAAATGCGCGATTTTTCGGTAAGCTGCGTAAATATTAGGCGCAAATACCAAAATCACACTATGACTCATGCGTTGCGTGATGGCACGATCCTACTTACGCATTTTCTATGACAGTCAGTCTAGTTGGAGACGCAACGGCGGCAAGACGCCATCTTGACTCAAGTACAACAATACCTTTGACGACAGGTTATACAACATGCATTTTAACGGGATGCCGAAAGCAGCTTCCAGCGTCAAGATGTAGTTCACATTGTCGGATTTCTAGCGTTCAGACGTAGCTTCTAGCATCGCGTCCAGTCAGTCAAAAGGTCGGGTTGTTTGTACAAGGACAATTTTAATTTTTCAACAATTAACGTTCGTCAAATGTGTTTTGCTTGATTAATTTTTTTTATTTAAACGCCAGAAGGGCACTTTTAACCTCATATATGCGTGTTATTTTTTATCAAATTGTTAAATGATTAAAATTTCGCGCTATACGTCGTGGATGCTGGAAGCTAGAAGCTGCTTTCCGCTTACCGCGAAAATGTACCTGCGCTTCTCCTTTCTCGCTCCTAGTACATATCTATATCTATCTTTGGACCGCGAGCCTCGAGATTGCCACGAGGGAGTCCAAAGGCTTGGGCTCTTGAAGCTCGGCACTGATGTATCGAGCTCTACGAACGCAAACCCTTGTCTTCTCTCAGCCCAAAACTTCTCTCCGTGTAGCGTGCCAGGACTAATTTATGGGTGCTCGATTTTTGATAAGAGGAGAGAGAGACTATTTTTCCTCTTCCCGTACGGTTATTGGTTGTAGTGCGGCAGACGGAAGATTCTGGGAGAGTTGGATGGCGGTCGGTGGTTGTTACCCATTACCGATGGTTAAGTATAGCTCGGTTTTTCCTTCCACGTTCGATCGCACGACTGTATGAATGAATTTTCAAGTGAAAAAGATCACGTCCAAGCTCGTTTACACTATCCATACGATTCCTCGGATCATTTGTAAAATTGAATGAGACCGGAGGGTTTTAATTGCGCAAAAATCGTCAAACTCGCGAAGGCCCGAAAAAGAATCCACGTTAAAAGTCGAGCTGTGAAAGTACCGTCGCAGCCGTGTATAAACGTCGGACACGGTATTAGCTTTTGGCACAGAGAGCCAGCCACGAACCCCCCCCCCCCTGCCCCACTTGGCAGAGCCAACCGCTGCATCCGCTCCGCGGTCCGGTGCACATCGGCTCGGTGTACCCGGCATATCCCAAACATCGCCGACTGCGCGAGTATAAGGACGAAGGATCAGTCCATCGAAAGGACAGCACCGGTCCTTCGAACCGCGAAAACGGGCACACGCCCGCGAGAACGTAAAAAAAAGAAGGGTTCCCCGAAGCTTGCGCCGCCTCGCGCCCGCGTACGTATATTACGCACCCACCGAGCGCGCCCGGCTTTATGTAGCGTACGTATATACATACCACCCCCGGTCCGAATCTCGGCGAGCTTTTACGAGCGATAAAATAAAACGGTCCGAAAACAGCCTCGTCCGTCCGTCCTCCCGCGATACGTCTCCCTCTCTGCCCTCCTTTTGCGAGCGCGTATATTAATTGTATACCCTCGCGCGAGTGCGTAACGGGGTATCTCTCCATCTCCGCATCCAGCGGAGTGACTTCTCGCGCCGCATACCTTCTGTCTCTCGGCTGCGAGCGTACTTTCGTCCGTTACACTTGGCTGCGGAATACTATACCGAGTGCATAATACACAGCGACGCGCGAATCCAAAAAAGCTCTCTCGGTCGCGCGATGAATTACGTTCGAGCACCCCATTTGTCGAGCACCGAGTGGGGCTCCCCCTCGATGCTCGAAACGGGGGACACGCGGTCTTGCGCGTATAATGCATACATCTGTACGCGCATACCCGTGGAGTGACACTCTGGTTTGACTTTTTTTTTTTTTTTTTTTTTTTTTTGGGTTCTGTGTAAAAATTAACCAAGATATTGTTGGTGACTGTAAGCTGTTGCTGCGGAAAAAATCAACAAAGAGATCGTCGATGACTGAAAGCTGCTGCTGCGAAAAAAAGCGTGTGTATGAGCGACTCACCTTGTAAACCAGCCAGGGTTGCGGGCGTGAACACGCGGGAGAACCTGAAAATACACGAGCGGAACGTCGGTCGGTCAGTTGGCGGTTGCTACAGAGACAGTCTCTACAAGTGTATTATATATCATGATGGAAGACTGATGGCTTTTTCGTAAACGTCGCTCGTGACGATTTTACAGAGTTTAGGGTGGATAAACTTGAGCTTTAACTTGAATCGGTGACACCCGGGTGCTATTAATATGTGATAAGTTGATTATTTCTCTTCACGGGATTCAAAATGATCGTTTGTGAACCACGACGAACTTTGGATCAAATTTATACGACTCTCTGACCGGATTGATGGACTTTAAGATACGTATATTATGTGAGTCATGTATATTGTGTGACAAAAATGGGATTAAATTATTAAGAGTATGGTTAATTATTATAATTATGTGCATCATCACGTACAACATCTGTCTGCGGTGGAAATTCATGAAATCCAAGCGTGTCTCAAGCGTGTCAAGTCCCCCGTCCCTCTCTCTCTCTCCCTCTTCCGACTAAACGCTCGCGCAGGAGTAGCGCGCCAAGGACGCCGATCTTAATAACGAAGCCATCATTGCGGGAGTGATCGGTTACAGAGTAGGAGAAGAGGGGTATCAACACAACGGCAACTCAATCATCATCATCATCATCATCATTATCATCCGAAGACTATGGGTCTAGCATACGAACGGGAGCGGTCACCTGCTGCACAGCTCGAGCGGGTGGTGGTGGCAGTAGGGCGGCTTCTCCGCGGCGCCGAACACTTTGAGGCCCCTTTTCCAACCGTCCGGGGTGGAATACGTCAGCCTGAAAGCAGTTGGTTGAAAAAAAAAAAAGATGACTTTAATAGGTTGAACGCTGGTTGATAAGAGGGAGATAGAGAAGAGTTGCAGTAGGGAGAGAGAGGAAAAATACAGTCTTGGAAGGTTTTTTTTTTTTTCTTACAAACGGGACTGAGAGAGTAAGGGCGAGTGGTTTATGTCGCTCGCGCCAGGTACATTATATAGAGCCCCCGGCAAGTGGACGAGCGAAGGAAAGTGCGCCGGTTGACGGGCGTATACGGCGATACGCTCCTCGGAATCTGACGATCTGATGTACAGCGATGTACAGCACTGTGAGGCGAGTTATTTTTTCTCTCGCATCCTTCTCTCTTTCGTCATTTCACATAATTTAGCCGCATACAGTATCGCCATCGGCGTGCGATTGGTCAGCTGTATATTGTGGGCTTAAGTGACCGGTAATACTCTGTAGTATAGTGCGTTTTAGATGGATATTGTACGGATGAGTTAAAAAAAATTAATGACCTATACAAGGTAAGGGGTATTTCGGTCTAAAAAATGACAACGCAGAGAAAGCGGAGGGAGCAAACGGGGATGCCATCGTTTGGACATAAATTTTGGCTCCATTTTCTCTTTCCGTCGATCAGCCGTTGATCGATATCTCTTTTTCTGCGTCATTTTTATTTCTTTCCTTTCTTTCTGTACCGTGCACTTACGTTGACAAAGTATTTCGGCGAATCTATAATAATCCACGGTCCGGGGGAGGATCCAGTTTGGGACCAAGTGGAGGAGAAGGAGCAGGGGGATCTCCGGCCGTCGCGGCAGCTGATCCCCCTTCTTTCACGCACAAAAATGTCAAAAAGAGGAGCAGCCGAGTTCGCGCTCGGGCTCGAAATTCGCCCCGTCATTGTGTCGAAAAAGTGCGTGTAATAAGTACGCCATCAGCGGACGACTCGACGACGTCCATTCTCCGGAGATTTACGACGGAAAAAAAAAAAGGAAGAAAGTAAAATCGACCCTGTAGATGAACCGAACGCATTTTCCGCCGTAATACCTATACCGCCATGCGCACTCGCCCGGCCGTGTCGATCCCGTAGGTGTACCCGGAGCAGACGCGGCAGAGGGACGGTATACGCGGACGCACTCCGTCCCCTGCAGTCGGACACGAGAAAGCTTTTTCCCCTCGTCGGTGGAAAAAATCACCGCCCACCTCCCCCCCCCCCCCCCCCCCCCCCCCCCGCCCCCCCCCCCCCCCACCCCCCCCCCCCCCCCCCCCCCCCCCCCCCCCCCCCCCCCCC
>JAPYYV010022221.1:0-18253 GCA_030522625.1 Copidosoma aretas
CCGTGGTGAGAACTTGCGCGCGCCTATTCAAACAAAGTTATAATTTACGATACACTAGTTAATAACAAAAAAATAAATGAAATATATTTTATTATACACGCTCACACATTGCTCTATTTGACTCTTCGCGAGCATAAAAGCCGACCGTCACAATCTGTATAATTATAAAAAAATTATGAACAAAAATTAATATATGTACTATTATAGAATTTTATAAAATCACTTTATTATATAATTAGACTATTTATTGACCATATTTTTATTAAAATATTGGAATTTTCAAATAAAAAGTTGAATAAGTTGTATTTTTTCGAGACACTAAGTAATTTTTAAGCTTTGTTTAATTTAATATTCGTTTATCTACTGAAAAAGTTCTATGAATTATATAAAATTTAGAAATAAGTATGTCTGCATCAAAAATCTTAACTGAATTTATAAAAAAAATAAATAAAAACTGTACTATACCACAATTTTTATCCCGGGGTCATATGCTACCGCAGAAAATTGCGTATTTGGAGCATCTCTATGTTTTTTATCAGCATTGGTTGATAATTTTTTATAACATCAAGTAAAGAGAAAAAGAGAAAAAAATTTGCATTACACCTTATATCAAACGTTAATGCAAAAATAATATTGATACTACTTCTGACAGTACAGGTCAGGCTCTCTTTGATATCGCTTGAAATGTGTGTAAACATATTATTCATCTATATATGTTGCGGCATGCTGAGGCCGACTTGTTAAATATAATGTTCTAAAGAACACAGAATTTCCGAGAATTCATCTAACGTTTATCCAAACAATTCATGCTACTAAAACTATTACAATGAGGACACACAGAATTTTAAAGTATTTGTCAATACATATACTACAATAGCTATATGATAAATAAAGCAGTTCATACATGTGAATTTTCATTTTGCATAAGAAATAAATCAGCTAAATTAATTACCTTTACGAAATAATTTACCAGACCAGCTGATTTGCGAGTTCCCTCTTCATTCAGATGACGAATTTTTTCTTCTGCAGCTTTATTTAAATCACTTGAATGTGCAGCTTTTAATTCTTTCCAGATTTCGTTTCACTTTTGTTGTACTTTTCGTTTTGTCATTTTACAAGTGTAACGTTTTTGACATGCGGCATATAAACGTTCGTAAACTCCTAACATTTTCGCACTTTTATCCACTAAACTAATCTCACAAACTAAGAGTTTTATACTGTTTCACAACAAAATACAAATTTTAGACCATATAGTAACAAAAAATGACTCAATCGGCTCAAAAAGAATTCATTGTAAGTTTTTATCAACGATAGATAAGATTAACATTCAAATTACCAAAAAATTGACGGTATACATATTTTAGTGGAACTTCACTTTTGTTGATTATAAATACGTACAGCATGACGGAACAGTCTCTGATTGTAATACGCACTTGCAGGCTTTATATATTAGTTACAGAAGGTGATTCAGTGCCTGATATTCTATTTTCAAAATTCACTACAAGGGTGAATAAACTTTACTCAGTGAGTCAACTGTAGAGCTGATATTGGATAAAAAGTGCTTTCACTTGCCTTTTAGTACTTTCACTTGCCCTTAACCTACAACAAAATAAATAGCACCATCTCAAAGCTGAGAAGAAATTACATAAGAATGAATCCAAAAGCACTTTCGTAGATGGTTTGATTAACGACTAACTAATTATGCAACCAAATATCTGGCAGCGGTGCCGCAGACTATGTACCGCCGTTTGGGACGCTTTGGGCGCGTTCAGCCCGCTCGGCTCGCCGCGTCGATGACTGCAGACGCTTATTTGCGATAGCCCATACACGATTTTTCACCAGAATCATCTATTGTTTATGCCGAAAGGGTTGATGAAATCAGCCGGGAAAAAATTTTCAACTCTTAAGTAAACATTCAAGAAGAGGTTAAGCCGAGTCCAAAACCAAAAAAGTAATTATAATGGCTGCTACAAGTAAAAAAGTAAAAGTATCGTATCTCAGCTTGTAAAGGTCATACAACAAATTTTTTTTTTCTCTTGTAAAAATAAACATAATCAATATTTTGTTAACAATACTGACATCTATAAAATATTGAAATTTCAAGGAATGAAACCTGCTCATTAATTTATTTGTTTTTAAATATTTGATTTTTTTTATACATTATTAATCAATTATTTATTTAATTAAATCATTTTTTTCAAAACTTTTAAAGGAAAGGTTTTAAAGCTACACCCTTTTAATATTATTGGTTCATTCATACGAGGTTCTATGGATAAATTATTTGATTTTGATTGCGTCTTATTCTTTCCAAATTTTTGAAGTTAAGCAACATAAGTGGATCGGTGACCGCTCGAATCTCACCGCTCGTCTTGAGATTCTGCCACATATATACTTATATAGTCAATGTACTTTTAGTGTATTATGTATACCGTATGTTTGTGTGTACGTATGTATATTCGTGTAAATGTCTGTGTGAATGTGTATGAGTATGCGCGCATGTGTGTGTAATACACACATGAAAAAACTTGTTAATATTTTTGTTTAAATACAGTATAAAAATCCCAAAAAATTTTGCATGCTCGGCAGATCGATGCAGACGCCCAATATTCATTTGTCGGGTTGTGATTATGGCTTAACCTCAAACTATTTGAAAATACGCGATATCAAAAATGAGAATTCTTTTGGGTTTTCTTAAGGGAAAACAAATTATCATGGAGCACAAACAAAGAGATGTTGGTTGATGTAAATACATAACCCCAATTTTCAGTGTTTTACATATATATGTGGAATTGATATGAACAAATTCTAGAAAAATTTATAGCATGTTTAGGAAATCATGAAAAGTATGCAGAAATTATCATTTTCGGTTTTTTGCACCTAACCTCGAAATATTCGAAAATACGCAGTATCTTGACCAAGAAGCCAGATAGGCTAAAAATAACAATTTTTACGGGTGTCCTAAAGGGTAAATAAACATACAGTCGGGCAAATGGAGAGGTCTTAGTAGACATTACGGCATAACCTCATAGTTTCTAATGTCGGATATACCTTGGTAAAAAGTGGTAAAAAGTAGTAAAAAAATTTGTAAAAAAATTACAACATGTACAAAATATAGATAAAATTGCGTACAAAATATTCCAAAATTATTTTATGACAGCACAACCTTTTAAAAACAAAAAATACGCTATATCCCGACAGGTATGCAAGAAAGGTCGAAAATAAAAATTTTTACAATTCAATGCAGACATGCATACGTTATTTAGAAATTATTTTTATATAGTTTAGAAACAATGTAACGTTGTTAAGTTGCTTTTATTGTAGAATAAATTCATTGCATCAAATGTATACTTTTTTTATATGTCATGCTATTTACACACATTACTTTCATCTCCTATCCATCACCCACTCACTCTTGCTCTCTCTTTTAATTCATTTGTACACATTTAATAACCATCGAAGCTCTCACATCTGCGGTGTGTCACGCGTGACGCACCCAATTTTTTTTTTTTTTATTCGTATACAAGGTAATTTCCTGTGTTAAGCTACATGGTAACATATTTTATTAAAAATACGTTAATCATCCATTTCACATGATTGAATAAACATTTACTAATAATACTGGTTTTTAATTATTTTCTAAGCCTTCTTTTATATATATTGTGGGTGTTATATACGCGACTAAGAATAAGTGTGTAAGCGTATTTGGCAGGGGCGAGCGCGACATTACAGGTGTTATCAGCATAGGAAGTTGTTTTGAAATAATCCGAAGATTCGATGAATGCGGGAAATATCTTACTAACCAGTTGGCCGCACGTTGTGCCAAGGCTATACTCTTTACTTCTCTCATCTACATAAAATATTATTTTTGATTGTTTATTTATCAAGCATTAAAATATTTACTGAAACTACTCCCAATAAACGAATATCCTCATTCCAACGACAATTGCACCACCTTAGATACTTCGAATTGGGTTATTTACAATATCGTTTAGTAAAAGCTATATCTACATTCATATATCTCCGTCGAAAAAGTATAACTCCTCACTGAATCGTTTTTTTTTAATACTTTTTTTTTGCATTTTGCAACTTTGGTACTTGTTTTTGATAGAAAAAACAATTTTTTAATTTTTAAAATACTTAGTCTCTGCGCAAAATCGTCCGCCGAACAACTTTTGTCCGAAACTGCTTTCGCTAGAACCTTTTATTTTGGAGACATTGCTAAATAACGGAAAAAAGTGATTTTCACAGTTATTTTGCAACAATAAACATTGATGTGGGCCTCGTTAATATCCGCTTTTCTAATATATTACTGTGTAAGCTAAAAGCTTCCTGTTGATCCCTATTTCTTCATGTTTAGTCCGGGTTACGGTAAAAAACTCCTGGCTCCCCAGCTAATCCTGAGATATAACTGATTATAAACATAATCTGATACATTCACACACACATTATATATTTTAACTCAGCGTTTTGTACCAAAAAACTATAAAAAATCAAGTGATCAAAACCGTTAAAATGGAAAAAAAATCCCATGAATCAAAAAATTTTTATTTAGCGGTGATAGGAATCCAAAAACAAAAAAAAAGCTCTGTTGAGTCGAAATCAGTAAGGTTATCCGAAGATATTACTGATTACACACACACACACACACACACACACACACACACACACACACACACACACACACACACACACACACACACACACACACAGAGAGAGAGAGAGCAATATCCAGATTTTTTGTCAGAAGTTGTAGGTATCGAAATCATACAAAGAAAGCCAATGTTTATAAAAATCTTTTTAGGATATTCTGAGATGTAACTAAATATAATACAGATACTTATACGCCCACTTACACCTTTATAAATTTTTTTTATTCATAAAAAATCTTTCATTATTGAAATTTCCATGATTTTTATGATTTTTTAACAAAAAAAGCCGGGGTTTATAAAAATCGTTTTAGGGAATCCTGAGATATGACTATATATGTCTACACATATGCACACGCGCATACACAACCTTAATTTTCCATTCTAATTCACTAAGAAACAGCTGTTAATTTATTGGCACAAAGCTTTCTCATAAACATGTTCTACTTTTTTTTTTTACACTATAAAAAAGTCTTGTTGTGTACTGCATTGTTTGTAAGGTTACAACTTTTTAGATTGTGAAAATACCATTGTAATTTTACTACGTCGGAAGTGGGTCTTTTTATCTCCTACGCAGGCATACACATATTTTGAAGCATTTCCTGTAAAAATATGTTATACGATTTTTAAATTTGACTCATATTTTATCAATATCAGTTGAAAGACTTCTAAGATATGGCTAATAACGTATGTACATACAAACATAAATCAAAGTCAATCGAGTAATTATAAGCATAAATACAAATGCACCCACACACGCACACAAAATTTTTTTTTGTTTCTATCCAACTATATTCTTTTGTATAAAATTACATGATCTTACAGACATTCCACAATAATTTACTGTAAAACAACATTAAAAAACAAAACAATAAACTTTATTAAAAAACTAAATTTTTCAAGGATTGATAAGATGGAATTAAAAAAATATATGCAGCGAAACTCTATTATTTTTTTAGCAATATTAATGATATTGAAAAGAAAAAAAGTGTTTTTTAGTTAACATTGAACCTGCAGGTCATAACATAAGGCTATTGTTCGTGTGGAAGCGTGCATGCAGAGTTCGAGGACGATCGGGAAAAAGAATAGTACGGCTTATTGTAGCAATGTTAATTTTATTGAGCAAAAGATGTGAGCATAAGTCGAAGCGAACCGTTCGCTAGAATTGCTGTAGCAGGACTGCACGACAGTTGCAAGCAAGTATACAGCAAACCTCATATTTAGTGATGAAAAACAGTAGATTCGCACAATCAATTAGCAAGTAAGCAAAGTTATAAAGTAAGTACAAGCAAAAGTTGGTTCGCAGACCCAAATAGCAAATGCATCAGTACGTTACAGCGATAAACAAGATACAAGTCGTAAGTTTAAAAGCAGATGCACTTCTTCAAAACCAAAGCAACAGAATGGCAAACAAGATAAGAAAATAGCAGATTTAAAATACAGCGTTATATGAATTCATAAGCAGAGATTCAAAAGTGATAAGTTTACAAAGCTATATACACACACACTACAATTATACTACAATACACGAGCACTAAAATCACATAAATTAAAAAACAGCTAACAGTCATAGTTCATCTGAACATACCGCCCGCCTCGTTCTAATAACGGAGCGAATGTATGTAAAGCACTTTAGTCAACGCAATTTTACTTAGAAAACATAACGTGCAGCCTACAGCTGGGCGTGATGATGATGATGGTAAAGCTTGATTCATGGGCCCACTAACAGCCCAACCGAAAAGAGTCAGCTGCGCCATAGGAGTCCCAGGTGGTCCCTTGATAAGACCCTCCAGCAAAACCACAGGAATGATGTCTGCTCCCAGCAGAAGCTCGATCTCTGACGGTGGCTGTCGAAAATCGTCAGCAAGTCGCAACCCTTTAAGATGAGCCCAGCCTTCTCCTAGCTGCTGAACACGCTGATGATACCTGATAATAATTGCCAGATCCAACACATCCACGTCAAAGCCGACAGACTCATCGCCAAGAGAACAAAGACGCATCCGACTGACACCCTTTGCCGGCGCTTGAGTTGAGTTAATCCTCCGATGCCATCAACCCTGACCGTCTACCGTGCGTAGTCTATGGACAATCTACTAACCAGGCTCTCGGCTACAAAAAAACTTTGCAAGTCAGGGTCAAGAATGACCCGAGTGATGCGAATTTCTCCTTCTTTGCCTCGCACTCTTACTAACACGGAAGCCAGCAGCGTATGTTAGTTATTTGAACTTTGCGTAAAATGTCAAGTCGCAACTCGCTGTAAGGTTCAAAGGTCCAAAGCGCTGTTGATTCCAATCCTGATGCAATAGCTGGATTGGCCGTCGTAGAATCGACATGCAGCATCGAATGATGACGCTGTTAGCAAATGCGACAACACTTCAGCGACCTGCACGTTGCAATTTTGTGAGAGCCCAGGCAGTTGCAGCAGATGCCTTTAGACTCAACATCCAATTTTCTCTCACTAGGTGACTTTGATTTTAAATTCGTGCAATACAAAATAAAATGTTCACCAGAGCAAAGCGCGCATTTTTCAGTACGTGACGCAACGTGTGCATGAGATCGAATGGTACAAGATTCTTGGTTTTTACTTGCTTCGACGCCAAGAACCTCCAGCATGCTTATCCGTTGCTTCAAAAATTCATTAAGAGCACTGAACATTGACGGATCGGACGGGGCACTCTGCGTGATCTCCCATTCTCGCATCGTACGTGCATCAAGCTTGCAAACGCTCAAAGCGACGATCAAGTCATCCCACTGGCTTATTGGTCTTCCTAGCTGTTCCAAGGCAGCAATGGCAGTGCCTGTGCCGCTCAGCAACGACTTCAGCTCCGTTGATGACTCAGACTTGACAGTAGGTAAATTAAGCAACTCTCTTGTGAGAGCAGCTACTAGACGTCCCTTGTTAGTATAATGCTCGTCAAGCCTCTTCCATTCGACCTTAAAGTTCGCATCAGTCACCTACACTGTTTTTAGCATTTCTGCTGCCTCTCCTTGCACGAGAGTCTTAAGATGCTGCAACCTCTCGACAGGACTCAATCTCTTATCACGCAGAATTATGGCAGTAAACAGGTCTCAAAACTCCATCCAATCTGAAAAATGACCAAAAAAGACGGGCACAGAAACACTCGGCAAACCTCTGCTTGATGACTGTTGAACCGGAGGTGGTACAGGCAAATCAGAAAATCCTTCCAATACCGTGGCCATACTGGTAGCCGAATTCAAATTAGCTTTCTCTGTATTCTCGTAGCAGTCGTTCTTGGAATAATCTAATTCTGCAGTGGAGTTGTATTTCAATGACAAGATCTTGAGGTGATTTTCCTGGAACTCCTCCCAATTTGTCCTTAACTGTTTTAAGCGAACTTGAACTACTACTCGAGTATATTTATCTCGCCCAAGTTTAGTCAAGTTTGAATATGCATTGCTAATGCGAGTGAAGAGTTCACCTTGGCATATACCAAGTTGATCCACCGAAAGCGACATTACAGCACTTCACTTGCCGCCCGCCGTGAAACAACTCCAACGGCCATCGCACTCGCACAAACGTTCACTAATGGTAATCCAAACTTTATTAGCACGATGACTCCAGAGCAATGCCTATGGAACCACGCTCTGCTACCAGCTATTTATATACATACACACGTATACACCTACACAAACAAACTTTTTTTATCTTTATACTTTTTCTTTGTAAGAAATTTTCCTATTAGATTTAGGTACTCGAACTATGTTAAAACACCAATTATTTATTAGTGAAAAAACCAACTATTCCAAAAAAAAAGATTTTAAAAAATCGATAAAAACAAAAAAAACGTAATACTTGAATTTTTTTTAAGCGGTGATAGAAATCCAAAAACAAAAAAGAAAATCCTATTCAACCAAAATCGGTCGATGGAATCGTGAGATAGAACTGATTACATACATACACGCACATAGACATTTTCCAAAATTAGTGTATTTCGATTCTGAGCTTGATAAAACGTATTTATAACGTTTGTTCAAATGTGATCTTTAGTCATCTGTAGATTTTTAAACATCTTTTCGAAATCAATACGCGCTAAAAGTGCAACTTAACAAAAGTGTAACTTAGGTCAGCAATCTTAACCATCAGGTTTTGTTTGGAATTAAGTAATAACTGGTTTGCGTCGATTATTAGGTCGAATATCAACTCTACTTGCCCTCCTTAAGTGCGAGAGTATATAAGCTCCTCCCGCGTACCATCCTGTGCTTTTTACTGTTCTGTCAAGCAAACTTTATGTTCCTGCAAAGATTCGAGTGTTCGATCGCGGCCTGTCTAAATGAGAGTAAGTCTTTAGAAATATCTCGAGCCGCGTTTAGTCAGTGTATGAAGCACAGTCCAACACGCTAATTCTTGACTTCAAAGATTATAAGTAGTGTTGTGACTCATTCTGCTAAACGAGAGTAAGTCTTTAGAAATCTTTCGTGCCGCGTTTAGTCAGAATAAAACAATCCAACGCGTTAGTCTGATTTCGGGAGTTATAAGTAGTATTACTGGATCTTGTATGAGCGAACCGATCTGTAATCTTAAAGTGAACGTCAGAAGAGCGGTACAAGCAGAAGGACCGTCGAAAAGGGTTTCTGACGTAAAAGATCAGCCTACCATCTATCCAGCCACGGGTGTTTCCGTGTAGTTTAGATTCGGCGCTACGATTATCCACCGAAGAACTTGCGACTGCGTGAGTGCGAGCAGCGGTTGAACTAGCGTACTTAAGGTGGTTCTTTAAAGAAATGATTGTGAAGAGAATTCAATGAAACTTCGAGGCATTGTTTATTGAGTTACATAATACTCTCCATAAAAATTTGAGATGTGGTTCACGAACAAAAAAGCAAAAAAAAGCTTGGTGAAAATTACGATCATTATATGAGCTCTTATGAAAGGCAGTATATTTTAAACGTTCTTTTCAAAAACTGTTCTACTTTTACTGAACTAAACGAAATAAAAAACTAACGCAAGAAAGCATATGCAATTCTGAACTGACTGACATCTCGAAATGTATAGGTACACGGATTTTATCCAAACATATCGATAAAACGCAGGACACATTGCCATTTCCTATGTTAAAAGCATTGACTGCTGATATTTTAAGGTTCAACGCAATTTTACAAAACCATCCCTAGAAATTTTCTACGAAATGTTATGATCTTAAATTTTGTGTGAGTACTTTAATTTAATCAATGAACAGTATTCACTAATAATAGTTTGAATCTAAGCAGTTATCATAAAAATCCATTTGATAGTCGCACATTTGACTCGGGAGTCATGAAAGAACCACCCTAAGTAAGTTTGAGTGCAATCATTGTAATCAAAACGGCTACTTAAAAAAATAATTATGTGTACCCGCGAATCTAAAACCTTTATCAATTTTTGTATTCCACATTTATTGTGCATTCGGAAAAAAATTATACTTCGTGAAATTTATTTCAACTCATCGAAGTGATAACTTGGTTGGTAACAGCACACATTTGGCATTTAAATCATTTCAGTTTAAATTGTAATTGAACATATAACATATTCAATTAACTTCAAAGAATTCTTACTAACGACGAATACTTCACAAGGACGTACGATAACAGATGACAGACGTATCAAGTGTAGTAGGTCAGTGTTCCTTGCGCCGTCGCGTACCTCACACTTATATTCACTACATACGCTACCCACATAGCTCCACGGTAATTCAACACCACAGCGTCGAGCTGACGACACTTTAGAAAGCATATAGTGAGTGCGAGCAAAATACTCTGGAGTCGACGACTGGTTCTCAACGAATAACATACATTTATTTGTTAGTCGAATTCACGACGTTTGCCCTTCATCTCGAAGTACAGACTTAACATTCAAAATGGATAATTTCAAAATGAAACAAAAATAGATTGATGAAATTAAAATTTGTTATCTCCAGCGGTAATAGGTATCCAACAACAAAGATCTATTAAAATTAATTGATCTATAAAATCCTGAAATATGACTGACTACATGCATACATACAGACACACACACATATGTGCATACACAGACGGACATTTTCACCTAAGTAGTGTATTTCGATTTTTAACTTCAAAAAACATATTTATAACATGTTATGTCAACATGTGATTTTTCGTCCATCTCAAAGCTTTCTCTGTGAGGAAGCAATATCCCTTAAAAAAAAATACATGGTAATACTAGAACCGCGATTCGTGTTTCAAGAACTAAATGATACTATGAATATTAAATATAATAACATTTTGTTTACTGTAAAAGTTCATAATAATGTGATATGTTTACTGTATATTGTATCTCTACTAAATTACTTCTTTCTCTGATATTGGCCATTGCATTCACTTTGACGCTAGTAAAGCAGGCTGCCAGGTCGAATACTTTTACTTTCTTATAGAGAAATCTTCGTGATGGACGAAAAATGACATGTTAAGATAACATGTTAAAAAAAAGGTTTATAAAGTTTAGAATCAAAATACACTATTTCGGTAAAAATGTCCGTCTAGCTGACTTTATGTGTGGGGGGGGGAGGTGTGTGGGTGTGTAGGTGTGGGTGTGTGATCAGTCATATCTCAGGACTTCCTCTACCGATTGTTAGAAATCTTGGCTTTTTTTTTTTGTTTTTAGTTACCTAACCCGCAAGAAAAAAAAATTTGATTTCATCGATCTATTTTCTTTTATTGAATATTTTTGATTTTGAAAAGAGATTTTTCAAAAAAAATTGTTTTTTTTTTGCGTTAAACTTTTGATTTAGAATATTATTCATAACAAAATTCAAAAGATCATAAAATTTTATGGAACAAAAATGTTTTGGATGAATAAAATTAAAAATATTGAGGGTATGTGTGGGCGTATAAGTATATATATACATATTTGATCATATTTCAGGATTACCTAGGCCAATTTTTATAAACCTTGGTTTTTTTTGTATATTTGCATACCTAAAACTTCTGACTAAAAAATTTAGATTTTAATGATCCTTTTCTTTTAGATTTTCTAGAATTTTAAAAATTTACTTTTTTTAAAGAATTGATTTTTCTGCTTTACAATGTTGTCTTATAATATTTTCAGTAAAAAAACATGAAATTTCCTGTATGAAAACGTTTTTGATGATTTAAAATAAATATTTATAAGGATGTGTGGGCGTATTAGTATGTGTATACATATTATGTCATATTTCAGGATTTCCTGGAAAGATTTTTATAACCCGTGCATTATTTTCTGTATTTGATTACTTACAACTTCTGACAAAAAATTTAATTTACACTGATACTTTTTTTATTTCAAATGTGTTTGTTTTAATAAATATATTTTTTCGATAAAATTGTTTTTTTCAATCGTTGATTCAGAATATTTTTTTTTCAAATTTTGATGAAAATACAAAAAAGACTAACAATTCCTTAAAAAAAAATATTTTTGATGAAACAGAAAAAAATTAATGAATCCTTTAGATCTAAGTGAGATGGCATCTTTATTCTTCCCAATTCTGGTAAAGAATATAGTATTTCCATGCTGATGATGTAGCGAATAAAAAAGAAGAAGATTAATTAATCCTTCACATTTCAGTGAGAGGGCATCTTTGTTCTTCCCATTTCTGGTAAAAGATATAATATTTTTATGCTGATGATGTTGCGATTTTGCTTTTAAGCTTGGTATATCTATATTTGTATTCACATAATATCGAAAAGGTTTTTTTTTTGTTTATTTTTCTGAATAAAAAGATGTAAAATATTATTGTTATAGATATTTTCTGTAGGAAATAATTTAATCGACCGACCATTAAAAATAGCCTATAAGTCATTACGTATCTTTATTTTGGTATATTATCAGTGTTTTTCAGCAATAATGTGGTGAATTTATATAAGGTAAGTAAAAAATATTATTTTTGCAATTTAAAACGATCTCTGTATAATATATTTGACAGTTTTAATTGGATCACCTATTTATGTTATTTTTAAGCTCAAGTTTCCACGATATAAACAGAAAAAGACAAACACGGTGAAAATCGCCGTCTAAACTTGCATCGGAATTTCGCATACTATGACATTCGTAAGCTTAGCAACCGAAGGAATCTGCTTTGGCACGGGAAGAATCTATTTTGTTTTCCATCTATTACCACTTCAACACGCATTATCAGTTGTGCTTACTAACTATGTCAATGTTCAAACTTTTATTTGTACTTAAATTTATTATTATTCAATCATCATTATTTATTAGGAGAAACGCCGGATTTAGATAAATCTATCGACACTACAATACCATGTACCGTGAGCTTATCGGTGGAAGTAGACAATAATTTCAAGGTAGAAGTCATCCATTCTGTGAGAGCATTCACTGGAACTGGTACTAATAATCAGTTGCCAACTTTTCTCGTTCCACGGACATCAAATGAAAATGATGTGATGATATAGTTTGATTCAACATGTTGCTTGATGGTAAGGCTTTTCTTCAAATTTTATCAAATCATAAAGTTACTACTACGATTTATTCAAAATCTGTTATAGGAATGATGGGACGTTTCAAACAAACTTCAATTTGTTGAAATAATCAAATTAGATTAATTTCCTTTTAATTGCTGCAGGTTTTATCATTCTGTGACAAGTTATGTCTAATGATACAAGATACTCTCATAATATCATGCATTAACAAGCTGCAGAAGTAGAGACTGTAAATATTTAAAATTACTGTGACAAAATTTTTCATCTAACCAATAGTTGACAGTGAAATTCGTATACTATGAGTTGTAAAAGGCATTGATATAACAGAGCTAGTATCGTGTTTTTTTACAAAAATTAAAATGTTAGATCTCAAATGAAGAGTTGATCAAATGTGACAAACAAAATCAATTATCAATGATATCATCGCATGAATAACAAGATTTCACATCATAGTTTTATATTAAATGCTGAGAGAAATAGTGATTATAATCATTTACTTCGCTGGTGCATTCAATCATGTGATACGGGGGGACGGGGAAAGGATGGGGGGATAAATATTACATTTTTATGAAATAGGGTAAATTCGTTTAAAAACCTTATATTAAAAGTTTCTTTTCAGGTCATTATTATTACGTCAGATTTTCAAACTCCATTATATTTATAGATGTAAATTACCTACGTCAAAAATATAATTAAATTTGTTTTACATTTTTATAAAAAACAGGTGACATCTTCAAACTTAGTTATGTGTAAAGAACAAAGTAATGTAAAAATTTTGTAATGACACGTTGTTATCGGCAACATTTCTAAGTATATGTACATTTATATAATAAATGATGTAGAGCCGTCTTGTAATCATTATAAATGCTGTAAATTAGACAATCGTTAGTCTACTGTATGTAAGTCATTGATCTTATCCTTTTTCATAACTATGTATTTCGTTTAGTGATACAAATTCAAATATTTGTGTGTATTTTAAAACTTGATATTGTTATTATTTAAAGGTTTTATATATTTCACCGTTCTGCTTTGAATATTCTACTTTATATCTTCTATTTATTATTCGATTATATTTGGTTGTCGATGTTTTGTAAATCAATAAAAAAAATTTTGAGCTTGTAAAAATCACATATTTATATTTTAATTGAACCTTCATACATTTTAGTTACAATAAACGTAAAAGAGTATCTAACGGTATTCTCAAAGACTGAACCGTAACGTCTTAAAAAACGTCCAATAAGCGGACATGAGAGCGAACTGTTGTATTAAACGCAGGGCTCTCAACTTCTAACAACAAAATACCTAACCTTTCTGATGAATTAGAATACATATCAAACCTGTGTCTTTTCTTATCCAGTAGAAAGCGCTGAATCTACTTTTTACGATATCCATCTTTTGAATTTGAAATATAAATAAACTCATTGAATATTGTGCAATTCTCCTTCAAAATTTAAATACTTCAATTTAATTTGTGAAATAATTACATTTAATTTGGAGCTTAAGGTTAGCCACCAAAAAAGCAGAATTACAAATTTTTTTAGACCTATCTGTCTCCTCCAGGTGGATAATCTTGACACATTTTTTTGTCTTATATAATCAAAATCATGCCACATGCAATCATGTGTTTAAAAAATACCTTACTTATTCAATTTCGGCATTTTGTTTATTTTATTTACACATAATTATACAAGTGCTTTGTATTCGCTGTGTGCAAGTGTATTGGAGCCATCTAATGCCACAATAATGCGGGATCGCCGGACATTTGAGGACTTAATACATTGTCGATCGCAAATAATACAAGTTTAAGGACTTATTACAATGCTAATCGTGAAATCTATGAGGGTTAATATAGTAGTCATCCATAGTGTCAAGTATAAAAGCAAAAAGTTACACCGACGTTCGTAATGACGAAACAAAGATGCCACGGAAGCCCGTAACATAATCTTGATTTCATAGTGTCGAAGCAAAACAAACTGAGCTGGCTCGTAAAGTGACGCTAGTCTGACGTGAGTCACCGTAAATGATGTCTCCACTGAGTCATGTTAGCATGTCACTCGCTTTATATCATTTACTATCATTCTTTTGTTGCGTTAAGATGCTAATTTCTTTTTAATAAAAAAGCTGTGAAGCATGCACTTACCATGATTTCCATTATCTTTACGCCTGCCAACTTAACATGGTTGAAAATCTCAATAATACGCAGTCGGCAGTGCATTAAGACCTTCAATGTCTGGTAAGTCTGCACTTTTCTCTCAGCATAGGCTCTGCTAGCGTTATTTTTTACTCCCTCCAATAACTTGTACACAGCAAATAGGTGACTGGGCACGGACCAGCTTGTACTTACTCATTATTCAAGCATTCTCCGCATTTCATTCGCATATGATAATGCGGGTATGACTTATGTGCAGACAGCTGGCCGTGCACTCCTAATTTAAACAGTCATATACTTAAATCTTATTCATTAAATGATTAAATTTAATCTTTGATTCAGAGCTAGCTACAAGAACGAGAAAATTTCTAATTTTCTAAAAATCAAAAAATGGTGGGCCCTAGGGGGCTACAAAAGTGAAACTTCCAGTACGGTGTGTCAACTATCATGTGTAAAGTTTATTGCATAGGAAATATAGAACATTAATTATATTTATTATTAAGCGTTTGATTTACTTAAAAAATTTTCAGTTTAAAATTAAGTATAATTTCAATTTCGTATGGCTCTCCTAATCCAAGTTGTAACATGGGTTGAGGGATATTTTACTGGTCTACCCGCTCTCTTGCATACGCTGCAGTATAGCGACTGCACTCTGTATATAAACACGTGTAGACTCAAGTTAAGTTGAAAGAAACAAATTTTTTTACTATGAATGTATTGTTTGTAAAATCAGAATGAGAGAATAGTGAGCAAGCCAAGTCATCTGGTTCCGTTGATTATAATATGAATAAGATATATATAATTGATTAAGGGAAGCAAATAAGTGCTGTGGGATGACGGATTGTAGTGTTTATTTCATTAATACAGTCAATAATTAAAACGCGAAGAAATTCGGCGCTCTGGGTCATTTGGCTATAGCTGTGTTACGTCGGGCGAATGACGCTTATTATTGAGTCTTAGTTCGCGCTAAATAACCCAGGAATCTGGGAAACTGTGTGAACTCTCAGTTGATGAGGGTGCGGGTATATTCGGCCTGCAGAGAGGCTTTGACTCAACACCCTGGCTCGTTCGGTGGAGTGCGGGTATGTTCGGTCTCCGGAGAGTCGTTAACCCAGCATTCTTGCTGGCTTCTGGCAGAGTATGGCGTAGATAGGAGTTGGTGATTGGTGCCAGGAGACGAGAAATTAGACGATGGGATTTTTGTAAACTTACTCTTTGTATTTCACAAAATGGTACACGTGGGTACCGTGAGAGAGAATAAGGCTCGGCGTTTGGTGGAGACTTGGGAAGGGCTCCGACTCTAATCGTGGGTGATCAGAGGTGGAGTCTGGAGGTTCTGGTTGTGATGAACCAGAGGTGATTTCGATGGAGAAACTGACTGCTCCACAGGGCAGACCTAGCTTTTGTAGCCAAGAATCTCTCTCTTCCGGATTTTCCCACTTTGGCGGCTAAGGGCGCCGGGAGGAATTCCATGGTAGTGGTGGAGGAAAACGGCCACCGAATCGAGTTGCGATTTTTCCAAGGCCCGTCCTTGCAAAATTTCCTCCACCACTCAAACTCTAGCGCGTCGCCCCTCGGGGCTCGGAATCTTGGGGACTCTTTCTCTGGGCCTCCTATGCCAGAGAAAGGGGTAGTGGACCGGCTCGTTCCTCACTCCCGTCTCTTTTTACAACCTCGAAGAATTACAAGTTTTCTTACAACTGAATATTAATAATAATAAGGCGTTCAAAACTATCGCCGGCATGTCGGGTGGACACTTTGAGGCCCAAGCGTTATTGCTGGCAAATTAGCCAATTTCCTGCATACACCGATCCCTGTACCAGCAGTGATGGGTAGTAGCCGTGGGAAAGGTGCACGTCGCCACAGTGGACTGAAACTCTAAAAACAGTGCCAAAATTCTTGCTTACAGCAATTTTCATCCGATTTGAACGATTTTGGGCTTATTTTGTTCCTTACGTCATATACTTTAAGGGTCCGTTTCGCTCGAACCTGTCACAAGTCGTCATATATATGTGAAATATGTATATTTCATATATATGACATATTCTGGTAATCAGTGATTTCTGAATAAGTCAAACCAATTTTTTTAATGTTCCCGATATCCAATCAGACTAAAAATTTGCAGACACTCTAAGTTTCATATACTATGCAACATTATATACTTAAAATAATAATAAATCCAAAATGGCGACTGAAACAAAATGGCAGACTAACTTTAACTTTTTAACCCCTTCGATATGGGTATCAAACGAAAGGAAATGACTTGTAGAATACAACAGAAAGTGACACCTTACTATAAATCCAATATGGCGGCTAATACAAAATGGCGGACTTACTTTAACTTTGAAACCCCTTCGATATGGGTATCAAACGAGAGGAAATGACTTGTAGAGTACAACAGAAATCGTAACGTTACCCATAATTCAGTATTGTGGCTGAACAAAATGAAGGATAACCTTTTATCTTAAAAAATCCTTAGTAGGTCATTCGCAAAAAGCTTCTGGACGTGTTTAAAAGCTCATCATATATTTTTATTTTATTTTCTTTCTCTTACGTAAAATGGCGATATGAATTTGTCCAGTAGGTTTTGCGATTTTCGATATAGGTTTGCTATTAATAGTGGTAAGCTTTTATTTATATAAGTAAAACAGTATTTTTGATTAACATTAATTTTTTCTACATATTTAAAACAAAGGTTTAAAAAAGAGAGAAGTTCACAATGCTTATATATATGTTAGACCACGTTACTCAGGTCTTTTAGAAATTTTAATTTACTCTGATTAAAATAAGAATTAAACTTATAGTGATCATTTCTCTATTGTGAAAAGAAATCCTAACAATTATTTTTTTTGAGATGGTCTGCCATGTCATATACATATCAAAAAAGTTGAATAGCGAAAGTCGATCAGCTATTTGATACCCATATCGGAGGAGTTTGAAAGTAAAAGTAAGTCCACCATTTTGTATTAGCCGCCATATTGGATTTAGAGTAACGTGAAGCTTTCTGTTGCATTCTACAAGTCATTCC
>JAPYYV010022228.1:0-10933 GCA_030522625.1 Copidosoma aretas
TACCTATATATTTACTAAAATGTATTATATATATATAGATAAAACCAATAGTAGTATATGTTTGCCTATGGTTACTGTTAATTTTAATGAAGATATTATTTAACAATTCAGCCCAAGATCAATAAGCCCTTATATAAATAGTTTTTGAAAAGTATTAATTTAATTTATAATTTATTTAACTTATAATTTATTTAATATTTTTAAAAGACACAATGTAATAATATTTTAAAAAGTATAGTGGTCTTAATGAAATTATATAATTACGATTTAAATTTATTATAAAAATACAGAAATTCGATAGTTGAAAATAATATCATACTTATTAAATTTGTTAACTAAACTAATTTTTTATATTATTACTTTTTTATTACTTCTATACATTGAAAATTTATTTCCATACGACATTTCTAACTTCAATATTATCTTCACTGTCATATTGTATAAAAATGCTATCTTTAGGATTCAATGTAATTGCACACACACTCAAGCATAAAAATAATTCTGTTCGAAACATCGAGTATAGAAGCCGTGTTCTATAAATTAAATATTGAATAATCGAACAAGTTATAGTGCAGGAGTTCAATGAAATTTAAATAAAATAAACAATCCACATTTACAAATATGAAGAAAGAGTTTTAAAATGATATCTTGTAATAAACTTGTATCCATAATTAATTCTAAAGTGACCAAGAATAACAAAAAAAGGCCATAACTATTACTGTAATAATAAAAATTGCGTAAATATTGTATACTCATACATATGAATTAATATTAACCGTAAATATCAATTATAGTCATTAACAATATTAAATTATTAACAATTATTTGATAAAACAGTAAACTCATTTTATATACTGACTATATTTATTTGAATTTTTAGCAAATTTTTATGAGATCGCTTTAGTTATCTATGTTTGTACGCATAAATGTGAATTAAAAAATAAATTTTTTCATTTATCATTCAGACACGAGAATAAAAATATTAAAATATGAAGGTTTGCTCGTGGAGCGCGCAGGGGACGAAGCCCCACTAGTAGATATATATATATATATATATATATATATATATATACACAGTGGTAAGGACTGTAATATCCTCCGACCTCACCACCCCCTGAAATCACGGAAGTATTCTTTTGATTTTTACGTGTTTTTGACGATTGTCACTTCTTATCTCGCCCACCACCCCCCTTTTCGCCCCCTCCTCACCACCCCCCTCAAATCCCATGGTTTTCTCCGGGATTTACCGTAAAAAAAATTTTTTCTATTCTTAATAGCCTCTCCTCAGCCGCCCCTCTCCCCCCTCTCCGAACCTCAGAGACTTAGAAAATTTTTCAGATCTTACGATGTATATGTAGTTGTAAGGACTTTAATTTTCTCTGCCCCCTCTTTCCCCCCTCGCCGCCCTCCCGAATTCGCATGTTTTATTCGTGATTTAACGTAAAAAAAAAATTGTCTTCTCTTAAGAACTGCATTTCCTAATTTTATACAATGAATAAGTTATATCAATTATCTATTTAATATTTTATGATGATAGTTTCACTTCACGTTGTGGTAATCATCCAGGAGCGCTTTTTTTAAGTTGTTCCCTAATTTCTCTTAGTAACATCGACACTATTACCATAAAAGCAATTTTATATATATATTTCGTATACATGTAATAATTTTTCCGTTTTTTGTAATGTTGAGGTTAACAGTCCACATCCACTGTTTAAATTTATTCTTTATTATTGTAAACCTTTTTAAAAAGACTTTAGTGACGTAATTGAACTTTTATTTGCATTATGTTTATTATTTACTATCTATTATTGAATAATCAATTTAAACCATCTACAGAAAAGTTTTTCTTTATCCTCCTGGACCATCAATAAATTTGAAAATATGTTTTGGTGTTTTGATTGATTTCCTGTATATAACATCGAACATTTTTTTACTTCATTTAATTTCCTTATCATTGTTATTTACATTTAGAATAATATTTTCCGGAACGGGTAGATTAAAATTTTCACAACATTTACTTTTTAATTCAAACATTTCATTTAAATCTAAAAGAGCATGATTTTCTTTATTTACTTCAAAGTCTTCTGTAAACTTACTTTTAAACATTTTCCAGGTTTTATCACCTTAAGTATTTTCTGCAAGTAAAAACCATGCGAAAAATTTCCTCAATTGATTTGGTAACATAACAACCCTAGCTTTTTCGAAAATAGTCCAAATTTGTAAATCGTGTTCAATTAAACCCATGCTGATTGCAGTTTCTTTAAAAGTTGTATATGTTTTACTATCATGTGTATTTAAATCTTGAAAAGATATCCAACCATGTTTTTTATTTGATATAAACTTGTTGTAAAATCTTTTTTGGTCTTTCGGAGAAATAACATTCAATCTACCTATTGCAGTATGTTTCCTGGAACGTTGTTCTTTTTCCATTTTTTAATCGTTTTATTAAAATTATAATATTCTGGAATATTTACGTATTTTAAATTTTGAGCAAATTCATCTGTTTTATTTAATTCAAACCATTCTGTAAGTTGTATTGTGTAATTATTCAAAGATTCAGAAATTTTGTTTTCATCGAAAACTACATTTTGTTTATTTTCAAGATGTACTGGTAAATTTACTACACAATGACTTCTACCGCAGATGGGATATTCTTGTAATCTCCAAGCGGCTTCCTTTGGACTTAAATATCGTGCATCGATGTATTGTTTGATTTCATCATAAACTTTATTTTCGCAATTCATATCTTTTTATATTTTACAAAATGCGCCATCGTTTTCTTTATGAATATAGTTGTATATGTATTTTATGCTTTGTATTGATGCGCAGTATTCAACGTTTATGTGACATTTGTATTTCATTAATAAAAACTTATTGTACGGTACAACCATTGAGTTGTTAACAAAAATTTTTTTATTACTATTTATAATTATGTATATATTTTTGTCCGACACATTGTTTCTTCATCTATATTCTGGATAGCCATTTTGTTAAATAGATGTACATTCACGAAAATCTTTTGAAAAATTTTTTTGACAAATTTTGGGATTTCTTTTCAAACAAGGACTATCTAAATTAGAAGGACCATGTAACATGTGTTAAAAACTAATTTTTTTTCATTTTTCATCATTTGAAGGAATTTTGGCAGAAATATAATTATCAACATCATCAGGAGTTATTATTTTACTATCAGGATGCAGTGTTACTAATATATCAGCATGTGACAGTCCTCTTTTTTGAAATTCAATAACATAAACGTAAGATATAATTTTGTTCAATGAGTGGTTTTTTTGTAATATCATCCAAAATTAATTGTAATTCCGTATGAAACAATCTGATTGTTATATTTGATATGTCATTTGGTAAAGTGTTCTTTAGAAAATTTTTTAATACATCTTTAATTTCTTTCTATTTTGGATTACACGTGACAGTTATAAACAAATCCGGTCTGCCGCATTCTCTCATAATAGCCATTGCATCTTGATAATGCTTTTGCATATATCGAGGTCCACCTGTTTACGTTGAAGGTAAGATAAAAAGGTTTCCAATCTTTTTTTTTTGTTCAAAATTTTGTGTAACGTCAGATGCACTATTCAAAACATGATTCAATAATCCTTGATAACATTCAATACGTGAATTTTTTAAAATATTTTTCAAATAGTTCATACGATTATTTTCTACAATAATGTAAGCATTTAAAAAGTATTGTGTCAATTTTCCTGCTCTTAATAGAGGATCAAATTGAAAATTTTTTGGTCCATACGATAATCTGTAAATGTAATATTGCAAACTTGAAATGGTTTGAATGTTTTCCTTTGGATGTTGAAAATAATGTGTACTCCAACCTAAATTACCAGATGGAAAAAACAAAGGAAAAACCATAGGATCTACATATTTAGATAATTTATTTAAATAAGTATAAGTTGGCATATTATCTGGAAGGTTTTTAGGATAAACACATAAATTTTAAGAAACTATAATTGCACCACACTCGGCTGTTACTGGTTTGTTGTACCTATTATTTTTTTCACCATTTTTACGCAAGAATAACATTTTGTACTTAGGTAAATTTCGTGATTTTGACATCTGATATAGATATTTGTAACTTTTTAATATTAAATTTTCATTTAACATCTTTGTCAGAATTTCTAAGTGTTCTTTAAGTAAATTTGGATTTACCATAAGTTTTTCTTTAATTGCATGGACATCATCATACATGTATAGTTGGTTATTACAAGGCTTAATATTCCCTGAATTTTTTAAAGTATAGGTGTTGAATGACAAACTTGACCTTGTAATTTAAATTATATATAGCTTTTTTTTTCATGTAAAATATTAGCATTGAATGATGCAAAATAATAGTACATTACGCCACTAGGGCACAAAGTACAAACATGAGCGCCCGAAGGGCGCGCTTGTTTTACTTTTGTGCCCGAGTCTCGTATATTTTTTTTTTTTGCCGAGGGCGCAAAGTGCAATTTTGCGCCCGTGGGCACACTTTGGGCCCGCAAAAATACTTTGCCCGTGGGCGCAAAGTGGTTTCAAGGGCCCAAAGTGCGGCCTGAGGGCGAAAAGGCTCTGTTGCACTTTGGGCCCATGGTAAGAAAAATATATTATTGTAGTATATCATCAATTTCCGGAAACTATCGTCATGTAACAACAATTTTTTAATGATTTGTCGTATTTGCTTACTGGGGGTGGAATAATTTTTCCTCTTCAACAACAAAACTTTTTCCTCTCTTCTTTCCAAAAAAACAGCAAAACAAAATGGACATTTAGAGCTCATTTCTCCAAACTAACTAATTTCAGAAGTTTTAGTACTACAATTAGATGCTATATTTATTCTTTTATTTAAAATCTGACTACCATAAATATTTCTGTTTTTACGTTTTAAACATAATTCAACAAAATTTTCAGAATTATAATCATTTTTTTGTATTCTATAATTTTTTTTACTAGTTTATTTTTCAAATTTTTTTTTATTTTTATAGGTGTAGTTATATCTTTAACTCAAATTTTTGTTTTAAAACTGCAGTATTTAATAACGTCGTAATAAGGAAAATTTTTGTTGTTATTTTATGATACTACTTAATTTTTTTTACTCGAAAAATTTTCATAAGTTTTAATAGAATTCCGAGAAACAACCTTTACATTAATATTATGAATGTCGACAAAACTCCTAATTTCAATTTTTTTACTATAATTTTGGTTTTTACTGATAATCTTATAATAATCAATACTGTTATTAATAGAATTAGGAAAATTATTTTTCAGAATGATGTCCTTATAAATATTCCATCTGTTCGTAACATTTTGAACTATTTCCAATATTATTTTGATGCAGTAATTTTGATTATTGTATAAAAGTAATGAAAAACATTTGAACAAGTCATTTCCATTTCCTAATACTTTTAGATTTCGATCAGTATAATTTTTTTAAAAATCTGTTTTTTTTTTACTTTGTTATTTTTGTTTGTTTTTTTTTTTATTTTTTTGAAACTTTTAATTTCTATGATCTATTTATCATTATTTACATAATTTTCAACTAATCCTTGAGTATGTTTATTTAATTCTTTTCTATCTTTATCGATTTCGCAATTTTTGTAGTCTAAAATATCATAATGACCAGAATCTATATTACCGCATAACAGTAATATTCAGTTCTTGTCACTCATCGGATTTCCAAAAACATGATTCGTATTTTGTTGAATAAGTTGAACATAAATGTTATAAATATTGACAAAACTTTTTATTTCTATTTTAGTACCGTAATTACCATTTTTAATTATGTAATTATGATAATCTGAACTATTTTTAATTGATTCATAATAATAATTTCCAAAGATAAAATTTTTGAATTCATTTCAATCATCTACAACATTCTGCACGATTTCTGAACGGATTTTTATATGATCATTTTCATTACTATATAAAATGTATGAGAAACATCTAAATACACAGTAATCATCTCCTATTATATTAACCTTAGCCATGTTCATTTAAATTTTAAATTATTTCGAAAAATATTAATATACGTTATAAAAGTATATATTCTTAAAAAAAGGAGTATTTTCAAATTTAAAATACTCATTATCACTATGTGGATTTTTTTAAACGAAAGTACTTTTAATAAAACCTTGAATTACTGTAAAAAATTTTTTTATAACTTATTAAATGTTGCAACGCAACCCTGTGATGGTAGCCTTAAAAGGTAACGAAAATACATAGAGTACCTCATATTATAAAAACCGACAGCATAAACTTACCAAGAATCGTACAGAAAGTAAAAATCAGTATACCTGTAGTGCAATGTGTACCATCTCCTTTATATATATACCTCCAGCACAGAAATATACGTAAGTGTACCTATGCATAGTATAATACCTTCGCATAACTATGTCCAGGTAACTTCGAGACTAACTTAATATAGATTAAAATCATGAAACGAGAATAAGCAGGTAAGTCGCATAGGTTATATAACCTCATTTTAGCCAAAACTTCTAAATCATAGAAACAAAGAATAATTTTTTTTTCCTTGCGAGCAACTTACTTTATCAATTCAGAATATTTCCTTTCTATTGGTGTATATGTGTAACAAACTGGATTCTTAAGTTAAATACCCTGATTTTAGTCAGTACTTAGATGTTTTGCAATGGGTTGCCTTGGCGTCACACAGAAAACTTCTTAATTTTCAAGGAATACCTTTACAGTCTTAGAGAGTATCAGAACCATGTACGTACACACAGAGAAGTAATTCATAACATTAACTGCCTGCAAGGAGTTAACGTGTTCGGTTGTCGGTGCAGTTGAATTGGAAGCTCAGGCAGTAAAATTTACTCCACACAGCGTTACTAACGTGCATAGCGCACGATGAGTGGGTTCTGCTAGATACATATATATATATATATATACTAGTGGGGCTTCGCACCCCTGCAGAGATTTTTTTTACCAACGCTATTATTTTACAAGGATGTCTTAAATTTCAATATCACCATCCGCCATATTTGATCAGTAACCTAAAAACTAAAATTGTTTCAACAAATCTTATTCAGCTACCGCAAAATCACCTACTCCGTAATTTTTCTTTAATTCTTGTCCGCCAGATTGGATCCCCCATTCTAAATTTTAGGAACTATTTATCTACTGGTGATGCATAATCTCTTACGGCTCTGCACATCTATTTTGGTGCTCTTTTATTCGCTAAAATCATGAGAATAATTGTATATTATTTATGTATTCAGATGCCACGCTAAATTTTTGACATTTAAGGTTGTATGCTCGTTTATAAAAAAAAAGAATTCGTCAATATATTCTGACAGATGCCTACAAAATTTTATTGTCTTTAAAACGAAACAAAATTATTTATATTCGTCAAGAATTGTGACCTCTCAGTAAGTTTGAATAAAAAAAAAGATTTGTTTCCACTGTGCATAGGGGTGACAGTGATTATGCCTCTGCCAGACATCGATCAGAGTAAAGCAGATGTGACGTATTCGGCATGCTAAACCACTACTAGCACCACCCTCTGGATTTAAATAGAACTTGAGATGGATGCAAGGTAAACGTTTGAACTTATGGCACCTAATAAGTGAGAAAGTAATGAAAAAGTTTATTTTTAAATAATAGTGATCTTGAGAAGGCTACTAAAGCATGTATCAGCAAAAGTGGATCCGACAAGGCTAGAAAACATAATTTATTTGTAATTTAAAGCTGACAACCTGCATCGCTAGACAGTACAGGCAGAATAATATTATACTTGTGCTTATGCTCGTACTGATATTTTTTAGTGAGTCCGAGCTTTAGATTGTAAAGATAGTATTATTAAACAATTTGTTTTGATATTCCTTCGCAGTTGCACTCACAATCAAATTATTTATTCTTAATTTTCATGATCTTAATAATGATAAGGATTATTTTTCTATGATTTCGTACCACAAGTTCAAACGCTAATCTTGCACTTACCTCGAGTTCTACTTTTACCAAGAGGGCGTCGCTAAATATTAAAATCCAAATAATAATAAATTAGCATTATAATAATAATAATTCATTGATATTGATTTATAATTATTTTCAGATCTGTCTTAGCTCATACAATTTCAAAAACAAATGATGGATATTTCAAATTGACTACGAAATACGGACATTTTCAACAATTATTTGCAAGATCGCAATTTGTTATTTCTGCCAAAATGTTTCTGAAAGAGACTAATATTCCTTGTTAGAGCACCATCATTACTCTAAGATCTGCTGCTACACAGCAATCAAAGGGAATCGAAGGACACGTTCAAGGATTTGTACGTCGCAACTGTTCAAAAAGATTCAATACAAATAAATATTCCTGCTAAATAAAATATGCTATGTATTTCCAAATACCACAACGCTCAAGCATGTTGTAATAAATATAATTTTAAAATGCTTATCAAAATGACAAAGCTCATCTAATTGATGGCTAAATTGATAGAAGGTTGACGATTGCGATGTTCCATAGTTATTTAAGTACGTTTTGTATTTAATAAAATAAAATAAAGACAAGAACTACGGCAGCAATTGCCAAAATTTTTAATAAAATATATTAGAAATGAATTTTGTGTACTTATTTATTGTATCTCAGCATTTACTATTGGCGATCGCAATGCTGTTAACATCGATGAGAGACGTCTACAATTTTCGTGTGGGGCAATAATCTTAAAAAAAAAATGTTAATAGAATGCTGAAAGTGAAGTAACAATATGCCTAAGCGGCTGCAGGCATATTATTACCTTTACTCTAAATGTGAGCGAGGGACATAGACTGACTGCCCTCGCCTTTTACGTGAACTGAGTATTAAAAAATAGCCCAATATTTATTATTGGCCCTATAAAAGACTCCTAACAGTTTTGGTGAGGACATACGTTTAAAAATTTAATTTGTATAAATCAAAAATATTTCGATCCATAGGAAATTTTACCTCGAAATACATAAGAATAAACTCTTTATACAACTTGTCAATTAAAAAAAAGATAATAAAAATATTCATGCGTTAATGGACCATTAACCTTAACATTTCAATTTTCTCACGAGATATTTGGTAGAAACTACTAATAGCATTGCAGACTGACAAAGATTATTGACACATTGCATCACATACTTACATCGTGCATATTTTATTACCTACATGCTCAAATTCCTGGAGAGGACACATAAAACAGTGTCACCGTTAACCAGATGCATTAGACTATTAGTAGGTGTATTTCATAACACCTTATCCCCTTGAGTATCTCTTAAGAGCATCAAGATGATGAGAGGTAAGTATTCTGTCTTCAAATACTTTACAAGGTGTAGGTTTTATCAACGATCAATTAAAGACCAAACGAATGGATTCAGATTTTTACAAAAAAGCCACGTTTGAATAAATATGTATCTATTTATTTGGTCTTCAAGTGATCGTTGATAAAATCTACACCTTGTAAACATGGTCAAGGACGATTATAATTCTACTATCCATTTAAACACTTTATTTCTACACGGATAAATATGGAACCTATTCAAATCCAATTTCCCAAAAATTTGCGACACTTTTTGTATTCAACGCGAAAACACGAAGTGTGGCATATTGTTATTGCCAAATTTCGGCCAAGATATACTAAACTTGTGGTGAAAACGTTTAGCTTACGTTTTCCACACTCATGCAATTTTTACGTAGTTTGCGGCTGAGCGCAGACTTTGGTGGTAAACAAAAAATAAAAATAAGAAAGTACATCCATATTTGAATCATTTTTTACGGCCTTCTATGCCCATACACGCCATTCAAAGAGCATCTTGTACAACAAAATTCAGATCTCGTCAGCATACTTGAGCGCTGCTAAATACCCAAAGCACAAAAGTCACCTTACTTTTTGAACACACATCGTATATTCGTTAAATAATATTCTATCTTAGAAAGTAACATAATCTTAAATAAAGCCTTTTATTCGTAATAGTTTTGGCTGGAGATGATCGCATAACTATGATTCCAACAAAACCCGAGGATGAAAGAAGAAAGCACTCTGACATGTATTTATAGATTTTGTTCAATATTTGTACAAATTTGAATTCAAGTTCATGATAAAAACTAACAATTAAATGTATCTCTAATTGATACAAAAACTAAGATGAAAAAATTGTTTTCAGTAATAATGCCGGTGTACCTATAATAAGCGTGTTACATATCACGCGTTTTTTTTTTGCTCCCAAAGGAAATATTATATTCGTTTTCTTATTCACAATTGATTAAAAATATGTAACAAATAAAAAGTAATAATAACAAATAATAACAATTTGTAAAGTCGGTAGGAAGTGAATCTAATGCTTGTGAATAAATTAGAAATCAAATGTGACTCCAACGGGTATACAACGATATGTGTTCGATCCACATTCGGGGAAGATAATTTTCATTCTTGCATACTAAATGGTTGGGCTACGAGTGCTTTGTTGTAATATATCTGTACAGCACCTCCATCTATATGAGCCTATTGATATTGGTACACTTACATTTGCTTGCATACCCGTTGGAGTCGCATTTGATTTCCAATTCATCAAGAAGCATAAGATTCACTTTTTGTGGAATTGAAACAAGCTATGGGTGAAAAAATAGCTCTTTTAAGAATGCAACTAATCTGAACCTATGGTGTGCGTGGATATACAGCCTCCCACTAGCTTAATGGTAGAGCAATTGTCCGGTAAACAGGAGGTTGTGTGTTCGATCCACACCCAGGGAAGATTTTTTTAATTCTTACATACTAAATTAATGAGCTGGGAGTGCTTAGTTGAAATATACCTGTACGGCACCTCCATCGATATGTGCCTATTGATATAAATACACTTATATTTGCTTGTATACCCGTTGAAGTTACAATAGATTTCTAATTTATCGACAAGCATTAGATTTACTTTCTACTGTATTAAATCAAGCTAT
>JAPYYV010022240.1:0-13178 GCA_030522625.1 Copidosoma aretas
GGCTCTAACTGGTCCCTAAAGTTCACCGTAAGCTACAAGGAGAAGGCTGTCGAAATTGAAGAAGAACGAAGGCCAGGTAAAAGTGTTGGAAAACAGTATTGTCGTAGTTTAGTGATAAAAAAAGTGACCTTTGACTACCTAAACCAATTTATTGTTAAATGTATTGATAGTTATTTGCGTGTATTGAGTGATTTATCAGATGTTATGCCTATACTTGTGCAGAGATTTGTAGATTACATTGTAGAAAAAAGTACCGGTATGCACGAAGCACAAATTGATTATTATATGCCTAGCGACATTACACAAATTGTGAGCGGTATTAATGATAAAGATATAGAGAGTGTGTATGAAAAAGTTGTATAGCTAGATACTGTAAAGCGCGAAAATTTAACGGAAGAAATTGTATGCGACTCTATACACAACATGTCATCATTTCATGTAAATGCCCTTGTAGAAGTTATAAATTCTATGATAAATCAATAAACGTACTTATCTTTGTTCTCGATCACCAAAACTCACTCCCCATCCTTATTATTCACAATAATTCAAATATTATTCAATTGAAGAAGTATACTCCTTCCGCGGATCCTCTTAATTTGACATTTGATAAAATTACAAAAGAATACCCCTTCCGGGATTCTCAACTGAATTTGTGTTAAGTTTACTTCTCACTAGAGCTCAGTGATAGTCGTCAGCAGAAAACAAGACGAACATTGTTTTAGATTGTTCATAAATCGCAGAACGACGTCGGTCTGCAACATTAAACCGTCTCAACCGAGAGGATTTTTTTTTCCCGCGATAGCTGAACGGTAGTTGTCAGTGGATAGCGCAATGGATATTGGTTTAAAGTTTTACAAACCGCCGATCGGTCAGCAAAGTTTGAACCGTGTAACTCTATAGGATTCAAGAACGTATAAATATAGAGTATAAACGCGCGTCAATCCTATATAATTTGATACTTTTTTACTCGCGGCGGAACGTGCTGCCCGCGAGCTCTTTCGCATGGCGGCGGCGCGGCGCGGGCGGTCATCAATCTGCAAAATCCACAGCATGTTGTGAAAAAAGCTGAGCGCTCGCGGCGAAACGCGCTGCCCGCGAGAGCTTTGTAGCTAAGATCGGCGGCGGTGGCGGTGGCGGTGATGATGATGGTGGTGGTGGTCATCATCAATTAGTTCTGACAACATTGGTGATAATGCTGCATCGCGTGCGAGAAAAAACTGTGGCCCATCGTGGTGGCCACATGTAAGAGTCTATTAGATCCCCAATACTGTAGTCAATACGACCGAGCACTGTGGGACCACAGTGAGAGCCAACCCGACGCTGTAGGACGTACGCATGCCGTGTGTCACCCTGCCTACCGACTACGCACAGTGAGCCAAATTGTGGATGCTATTAGGGGCCAGGGATTTTTCAGTGTACGTGCAACTTGTGATACAGTAGGTGCTTCTTCAAAAAGTGATTAGAGATTGCTTCAGTCCTCACTGCAGTAAGTGTCATTCGCACACCATGTACACACACACACACATATATATACACACACACAAAACTCGATTGCGCGACACATACACATAAGCGCTATTATAGGCTGTCCGTTAACACTCTGTACATACACACATAAATGCTACACTTCGGGCCTGGCCTAGTGCATGCTACACTTTGGGTGTGGTCTAGTGCGCTCTCTCATACTCCCCTACTCTATCCCTCTCTCCTTTAATTAATTTCATTAGCCGTCCTTAGTTGTGGAGGGGGAGGACGTCGTATCCCCCCTCATAGGCGATACCTCCACTCGTCACAATAATCCCCGTCCGCTCTGGCTACGAAACGCCAACGTTCTGCATTAGAGAATGTCCCCCCTCCCCAACCCAGCCTCGCTATAGCTCGTCATAGCAAGCTCCTGCCCAGGTGGTAGGGGAACTTTATGACGGGCCATAGCGAGGCAGCAACTACTCACGTGCTTAGTAACAGTAATGCTGAAATTATGAGTAACCACTGTTATGAGTGAATAACGTCCAAAATATCAATTATTAGTAACGCGAACATATCCAGCTATCGACTTAGACGTTCTAAGAACTTTTTGCACTTTTTAAAAGACGGAAGTTTGTTACAAAGTCTAGAGTACAGTCCTCAAAAACCTTACATTTACAGAGTAATAGGTTACGGGCAAGCATTATGGTGAATTTTTAAACATTGTTTCACCTTAAACTCGCCTTGGCATTGCAGCGGCCTGTTACCGCGATAATTTAAAATAAGTATCTGCGGACAGGCCGCTCACGTAACGAGCGCAGAGCCAAAAGTTACGAGTTTTATGAATTTTTTATCATACAATAAAGAATACCTGAAGCTTGAAAATAAAGTATATGATTACTTATTACCTGAAGTATGATTTGTAAAATTTTCAGAAAAAAATATCATTAAATGTGGTCGTAATGGTCAAAAATCTGATTTTCTCGTATCTCGGCTCTCATTAGAGCTGGCCAGCTTTTTTTTTTTTTAATTTGTGTTTTTTTATGATGATTGAAGATCCTTAAAAAAAAAAAATTTCAAATTAAGAGAGATATTTGCATTTGTTTAAGTTGCAAAATGATTTATTGTTAAAACAACCGGTTTTTTATTAAGAATTAAAAATTTTTTTTATATGTTACTGAAATATACATCAATTATCAACTTTTCAACAAGCCATGTCTTTCAAAAATTCGTTCCAGTCGAGATATAAGCGGTCGAATTTTCAAATTAAAAAATTAATATACAAAAAACTACCGAATATTTTCAAATTCTACAAAACTAGTTTTGTCAAGCATAATTATTACTACAATTTCCTACAATTTCGCTGTGAATGGTTGAAAACCTTTTTCGCGGCACTACTTTGAAGTTTTGAGGTCAAAAAATTAGTTTTCTTCATATTTTTGCAATTTACTTGTTATAAACAATTTTTTTTTTGGTTTCGAAAAAATTTTATCTTGTAGAAAATTTTATGACGAAGAATTTGCGCTTTTGTCAACTCTCTACAATGTTGGGAAGCCGAGATAGAGGCAAAGAACCAAAACAAAAATTGGTCGTTTTTCATAAATTGTTAAATAAAAAAAAATTTGTTCCACTCCGGCGTGGACAAAACTATTTTTTCCATATTCCTCATAAAATTCTACACTCAATAGAATTTTTTCAGATTTTTTCAACATAGTCATAAAAATTAAATTAAAATGAGCCTCGGATACCGGATTAATACTTAACGCAATCATTTTAACATTCTTTGCATAATATTAGGATACCTCTTTCTGAATACACAGGGTGTATATGCAATTATTCCGTTATTACACTTTTTTTTTTAATTTTGCAGTTGACAAAATATGCCGTTATTTAAGTTGCTTTTTAATGATCTATTTTTGATAAAGCGAATAATTTTATATGTATATAAATATTCTAACTCTTTTTTGCGACGGAAATTATGCAAAATCATAATTAAGACCGAAATAAGGTTATTAATAACTAGTTTTTTACCATTTTTGTAAGAATTTTCTTAATTTTTTACATTATAGGTCGATGAAAATCTTATGCAGTGCTCAAAAGTGCAGCAAAATAAGATCACTCATTCTTTTAAGGTTGTTCATTTGATTCTCCTCTGAGATTGTTTTCATCAAATCATAATGTACATATTTTTATTATCATTAATTGCACCATCTCTCGTTACTACATAAAACTATGAGTCAGTTTAATGATGTATTGGATATCCTGGTTTAAATAATCGAGTTTACAATTGAATAACTGATTGTCACGGAATCATAAGCTTTTTATTTACAATGCCGAAAAATTTATTGGCGATTTGAGAGACATAAACAGAACTTTTAAACAGATAACTACAGTGTACTATTTCTAAGTTGGCCGATTTCATGCATAATAATTTTGAAACCAGGAGTTAGAAAGTATAGTATGCCATGATTTGTAGTGCAAACAATACAATATTTTTTGTCTCCAAAAAATTAGTTAATTAGATTAAATAAAAAATTTAATCAGATATTTTGACTTTTGGTAAAGACGCATCCAACGTACAACAAATATAAATATAAAGAAGAAAAAGCCCAATGTGTCGGATGATCTAGTCATGATCGATTACACTCGGTAAATCTAAAATTTACCTTTTTCTTTATCGTAATTTAGTTAATTAAATACAAATTTTTTTCATCAGCCACATTTTTTTCTATTCCAAGAGATTACTGAAGATATCTCGGCGTTGTTTACTTTTGAATTTGGAAAAGAACTATTCTTCTCCCTGAGATACATACGCAAGATACTTATGATAAAAAAAACGTATAAACAGTACAGGATTTTTGTATAATGCGTACCAAACTTTTAGAGATTAGTTGGATAAAGTAAATCTCTAAGACAATTTAAAAAGACGGCAAACAAAAAAGAGCCACAAAGGTAGAGTACTGCCATTTTTCAAGTGAAATTTATTAGTAAACAATGAATTAAAAATGGAACATTAGTTTATTTATAATTTGTTTCTGTTTGTATACATATATTAAGACTTCACGATGTTTATCTATGATTTGAGTATATTATGCGAAGCTACGTCTACTAATGACAACGACGTGCTAGCTGTTTGAAGAGCAAGGTATCATCAACGTCATAAACATCTATATAAAAATAAGTTTAGTTCTGAGATAATCAAAGAACTTTCTATGTAAACTAGTTCATTTGGTCCTGATTTAGTAAAAAAAAGTTATGTGTACTCAATATTTTTTTAGAATTTTACTAATCTTCATTAAGGGGATGGAAAAGCAGATTTAAATTTAACTTTTACGCCATCAGCCTCTGTTGGTAGCTAGACTCTTTTTTATTGTGTTCTTGAAAACAGATGCAAAATCGGAAAAACCCAAGATCGCTTGTACTAAATAACATCATAACTCATTGCTACACAAAGTTTCCAGTTCATTTGTGAATGACAACTTGGAAAATTTTTGCTTCGAAAGGTATTTTTTGTTTCGGTGTAAGAATTTTTCAAGTTTTCATTCACATATCAACTTCAAACATTATGTAGTAATAAATAATGATGTTATCTAGCTCAAGCAATCTTGGATTTTTTCGATTTCGGATCCATTTTTAAATAAACACCAAAAAAGACTATGGTTACCGACAGAGGCTGATGGCGCAAAATTTAAATTTAAAATCTGCTTTTTCATCCCCTTAATTGATATCTAATTGTATTGTTTTCTAATAACTATTAGACTTCAACAAATTGTTTGATAATTACAAGTATCAGGTGGCAGAAAAGTAAAAATCTATAAAAATATTCAGTCATCTTTTATAAGATTGGCCCTTTTTTGCTACTAGTTTATTAAATTTTGCTTAACAAATCCTTCAAGAAAAAATCCGGCCAGCTCTCAAAAAAATTAAATATAATTTTTTCGAGGAAGTCTAACGAATTATATAAAATAACTTGCCATTTAGTGGTATGGGTAAGTTCTCACTCCTACCGTATTAACAAATCTTAAGGATAACTTAGGTGTCATATAAGTTTGAAATTTACATTACAAATTAAACGATAATGTACAAGTATATTCAATTGTTTTGGATCACAAGTCTAAAGTTGCTTTTTTATTTAATAACGACTTTTATAAAGTATAAACTTAAGCACTTGTCCAAGAACATTGCAGCTAATCCTTAACTTACGAATCACATTGTATATTTTAAAGTATGTTTACTATAATTAATTAACATCATCTATATTAATAAAAAAATTGCGTTTTAAAAAAATTTTTTCGACTCTATCACTAAAAATAAGAATATTTACGTTAATTATGTGTGATCCGATACTAAAAATCTTTGGGAAATATAGATGTTGAAAAAAATTTCAGGATGAAAATTTCTCTGATGAGCTGCTACATCAGTTGATACAAAAAAGGAGCAAAGCCTACCGTGAGTCTAACATCAATATTTTTCAACCTTATGTATTAGTCACTGGGTCGTTAAAGTATACAGATAAATCCTCTTTTGTATTCGACAATGTAATGTACAGTACGTCATCATTTGTAGATCCTATAGGTTTTTGTTTTATATCTATTCTCGTGCTCCACTTGGATTATCCCATAGGATGTCCTTACATTTGGTTTTTTTTTTAACAATACTTTTATGACATCAAATGTATGAAAAGTATTCTGACTGTAAAAATAATCATGGAGCTTCGTTTGTAAAAAAAAAAAAAAAAAAAACCTTTTTTTCCAAACATTTTTTAAACCTTAAATTTTTAATTTTTTTTTATTTATTTTTAATTCTTATACCATAAAAATTTTTTTTAAATATTAATCAACATGTTATCTAAAATCAATGCAAATTTCAAGTTATATTTGACGCTCTATGGACTGTTTAGCCAATAAATATTTGTAAAATACATTTTTGACATAGTTTAACTTAAATTTCTGATTTTCTAATTACTATGTCACTATTATCCTTCTGACTAGCATTAAGTTGCCACGCAACTACAATATATATTTAATATTGTAACATTTGAAGATCATTATTCTAAGTAATTTAAAAATTGCTTGTTTATTTATTAATATTTGTAATTTACATAATAAACAAAAAGATGAATATCAAACGAAACTTTATTAGAATTGTTTGTGATTTGTATAGTGATCGATTATTGAACAGAAAAGACATCAAAAAATAATCGAATACTTGCAAATTTCACCACAAATGTTTATAATTTTTATTTTATTAAAAACATTAAGTAAAAACTTATAAAATGCTATCACAAACAAAGCCAACGCTGTACTAGAAAATATTGTTAAAATATACAAAGATCGAATTTAAAAATATCCTACGAAAGATAAAAGACTTACTTTGTTTAGATCTTTGGATCTCTTATTGATTTCGAAGAGTGTGTTTTAGAACGAAAAACTGTTAAAAAAGTTCAAAATAGTACATTACAATACAAGTGAGCGGAAAATACGATTGACACATACGAGTAAGGTCTCGTACGAGCGCCAGCGAGTGCGTTGGAGAAACGCGTGTGTAAGTCGCATTTCGCTACACACACGTGGTGTATATGGCTTTTCGACACAACGTGCGCGGAAAGCTCGATTTAGAGCCATCTGTTGTGTCTCTGCAAAGACATTGACTTACACACACACTCGCACGAGTTGTAAGGCACGTGTGTAAATCGAGTTCTTTGGAGCTACACCAGATGACACTAAATGGAACTCCACGCACATGGCCGCGGCGTGTCGAAAACAAGATTTTTGTATTGAATAAAACGAGCTTAATGACTTATTGTCCACTAACGATATTGATAAAAAAGTTATTGAAAATAAAAGATCCATCTTACTCCACAGCTTCGTACATGGCAAATCTGAACAGAGGAAACGCTGTAATAACGAATTTTATACAAGGGTAACTATCGTCCAGTCTTACAGAAAAGTGTAAGAAAAAGAAAAAAAATTTCCTCACCGTTATTCGTGTATTTGGATGACATTAACATGGGGAATCCTTTACGTACGCCTGCTGGACAAAACCGTATAAGTGCTATGTATGTATCAGTTCCATGTCTTCCTCCTAATCTTACATCAAAGCTTGATAGCATTTCAATTAGCGATATTTTTTATAAAAAGGATCGCAAAATGGTAACGAAAACTTTTTTGGAAAAGAAACACGCGCGTTAAATTATTAAAAAATATTTGGTATATACATTTCTGTAGACAATAAGGGTTGAATAGTTCATTTCATTACATCCTTAACTTGAGGTGATCATTCAGATTCGAATTGTATTTTATGTTTCACCGAATCATTTTTTTGACGCACATTTGCAGGCTTTGTAACGTTGGGCCCGATAACGTTGGAGGTTTGCGTAATAAAGATGCATCATTACTTCGCTCGTAACAAAAATATGATGCTGAAAGTCACAATATAAAACGTTCTAAAAGTAGTATCGAAAAGCGATGTATCTTTAATGGCATCATTGATTATCAGGTTATATCTAACTCTTCCACTGACCTTATGTATGATTATCTTGAAGGCACTGCTAATTGAGCAATGGCTAGAATCATCATTAGAATAGTAGGAGCTCAGTTGCTAAACAAATATGTAATCAATGATGCTTTATCTACTATAAATTTTGGATTTAAAAGTGGTAACGTACCACTTGAAATATCTTTGGAGAAACTAAAAAAATTGAAAAATTCAGGTTATCAGCGAGTGAGTCATTTTATTCTGTAAGATATTTCGGTTTAATGGTTGGAGAATATCTACCAAATGATCATGAAGCTTGGCAATCATACATAAAATAAATAAAAATCCCACACATACTTACTGAATATGATCTTATATATTGTTATTTTTTACAATTGAAAGTGTTAATTACCAAACACCACAGAATATATGAAAAATTGTTTGGTCCACTGAAAAAAAAGTTTCGTATGCTGTTGCATTACGTGCGTATGATTTTAAAAATTCACCCTGCTGTCAAAACCTTATCTATGCGTTGGGAATCGAACCATAGAACCTTAAAAAAAAGTGGTATCCGCTTTGTCTCGAAAGAATATCTTATAATCGGCAGCTATAAGGTACCGATTGAGCCGCATAAATCATCATTTTCAAAAATACGAGTCTCTATATGTATCCACTGGCAGAGAATTTCATGACAATTCATTCACAGGTTTTATTTCCAACAAAAAAAAATGATAGTACACTAAATTGTGTCACATTTGATGATGTGACATATAAAGCTGGTGCTATATTTTTCGCTGCCATTCACGAAAATGTTCCTGAATTTGGTGAGATAAATAATTCACACTGAATAAATTGTAAAATTTATTTTTTTATATACCTATTAGAGTCATTGGACTTAACTAACATTATTCCGCTTATGGCGTCATTTAAAACAAGTAACACAAAACAGTTAAATTTGAAGATATGTGTGCGTCTGCCATGTTTACTTGTTGTCAAAAATAATAGAAGTTATGTTGCTAGATGTATAGTATGATTTATAATATTCAAAAATAATGAAAAAATAGTAAGCCATTACTGTGTAAAAAACAATAAAATTCATTCGAAAAAAAATAATTTTTAATTGCAATGATTTTATACATTTTTCTAATGTAGGTTTCAATGATTAGTAGAAAAAAATGTTAGTATCATTTCATAAATTTATAAAATATTTTTAATAAAACATCTATTTGTTAAATAATGATTATTAATTATTTTACTTAATTTCTCTTAGATGTAGAAAATAATGTTAACTGGTCTCACACTCCCATACGTATCATGGAAGTAGCAAATGTCCAACTACTTGTCTGTTCATTTACTTATTTACCAGAGAGTGGAGAAAAATGTATACAAGTGTAAACATAAGTAAACTCGCTTTATAATTTACATCTCTCTCTTTTATTAATATTTTATTTCTTGATTCTTTTAATAACTCTGGATCGTAGTCTTTTAATATAATCTTGTATGGAATCCCTATTCTGGTTATTCTCCTTTATACAATTAGATGGTAGTTAATATATAATATACATATATACAATTATCTGAACACTAATTACTTGACATTTATTACTTTTATTTGAAAATTTTACAATCCATTTCACACTTTGGTAATGAATTTATAAATTCTTTGCGGTACAATAAAGATAGCTGTTCTCAATAAGTGGCAGTGGACTACTCAATAATTATTAAACCACACTAAATGAGCGAAGGCAGACCACTAAACAAATGGCTCTTTATGAGTGGCAGTGCACTTTTTAACTAAAAACTGTCGAAATTTTCTGTAATAATTATAAGACAATGAAGTGGAAGCTGTTCTATTCATCGATGTTTAAACTTTGTCTCGCACTTCTGCTACATTTTGACACCTTGCTTAGGTTGTATCTGCACGAAATTACGAGACAGGCTGTCAGCACTATCAAGGGATGACTTTGTGTTCCTTATGTTGTTTTAGGAAATAAAATAGGAAACAGTAAATGTCTATTAAAGTCAGCATTGAGAATTCGCGTTTAAAGTCATGTCCTAGGAGCTTTCTTATTTTCATTATTATAAGGAAGTTAGAAATAATGTTTCGACCTAGCGAGCTCATCACCTAAAACCCTCCCCTTCTTATAACCATCGCTATAGTTGGAGATTACTTACTTGTACAAGACAAAAGGTTGTAGTAATCGGAGAATTTTTTGTATGCATCATTTTACATTTGTCTAATAATAAGAGGGGTCGGAGCACGGAATTTTTTTAGTAGTGGTTGACGGTGATAATAAGTTATGAAAATGCTTGGTACCGTGGAAATTTATTATATGTTGGTTTATGAGAAAGAGATAAATGATTTTATATATGAAAGAATTATAGTAAGAAAATAAAAATTGAATGTATGTATGGGGAAGAAAAAAAGTCAATGAACGGCAATAAAAGTTAATATATCTTTTTTTGTACATGTTTGGACTCAAATATCTTTCTCAGGACCTAACAGATTTCATAAATTCAGTCTTTTTCAGAAACTCATAATCTAAATCTTCACTTCATACTATATTCTGAAGTTTATAAAATCGTGAGGTTGTTCTACAGCTTGGGTGACATTGATGGCTTTTCACACATATGACCAGAAAAGAAAATTTAATGCTATTTAGAGTGGTCCTTAGCTATCTTATTAAACAAGTTGTCTCCCATGGATAAGGTATTTTATTTCTTTTGCTGATTTTTGTTCATCGTTTTTTATTTTAACTACAGAAACTGGTTTTATCTACATTGATCTGATATTTTTTTTCACTTCTTTCTTATTCCGTCATATAATGAGTTTGATGAAAATAAAGAGACGTATCTGCCATGTCTTTCGTGCAATTAGTTAAATATAAATGAACAAAATACGGATGATGATTGTTTGATGGTGTGTGAAGTAATAGGTACTGGAATAGAATAAAAAGTTTACAGGGTTACAATTTCTAATAACTTATAAACTACTAAATATGCTCAAATCAAGTTGAACAGTTGATTGTGATAATTAGTGTGTAATTATATCATCATGTATACGTGTGAGCCAAGCATTATTTTCTATACATCCTTATATTTTTCAATTCTTAACTTTTTTTTTTTTTTCTTTTCTAGTCAGAATACCAAATTGTTAACATGAACTAATTTCTAAGTTACTATTAAAAATAATATGCAAAAAGCAATTAATTTTTGAATGGTATACTTAATCTTTCTTTTACTTTGTTAGGACCACAAACACATACTATTAGTTATTAAAATATTTCATGTATTTTTGATGTATGAATTTTAAGTATATGTATAATATATTAACATACATATTTAAGTAAATATATTATTATTAAAGGTATGAAGTTGGCTTAGGCAATTCCTAAAACTAAAATATTAAAATTAAAGGTGATGTCTTTCCATTGTTGATGATGGCAACAGTAGGTTTAGTGATTCTTTTAGGGTCTCTTCATTTTCTCTCTGTTAATTCGATCTCGCAAATCGATTGGGTGAAAAGCAGTGGTCCGTATTGCATGCTTCATCTACCACTGTCTTCTGCAGGTAATGACATGTCGTGTTAGTCAGTCTGCAATGCTAGAATAGCACTTTAGGGTTTTATATACTGAATATATACTTGGGATAGTTGTCCCCGTCCATCATTAACTGTGTAGCAATATTTCAGGGTTTTAAACTTAGAAAAATGACTGAAAAAGTCTTGCTCTTTCATTTTCCTTTGCATTCCATGGAAAAAGTCAAATAAGTTTTTTTTTATCTATATTTGAGACTTTATTTTTATCATCATTTGATGGGGATGGCCGATGAGATTTTTTCTGCTTTATATTACTGGATATTAATTTGATTGTAAGTGGTTCTGGTTCTCCATCTCTTTTATTTATTAAACCGCACATCGGATTCTTTGAAAAATGAATCATTGGTATAAGCCAGTTTTTTTAATGCATCCATCAGTCATTCTCAATAACCCTATTCCTATGATTTTTTCTTGACAATCCGTTCTATTAGGACATATAATATTTATCTGGTGAATATATCCATGAGTTATCTGTTGACAGGTAGATCCACTGGTTCTTCCTTTTCTGATCGTACAGTATAGCACAATATCTTAGTATTTTAGCTGCGGTGCTTGTAAGCATGTGGGTCTTACATTCTTCACTAAAATTGGGTTCTTTTAAAGGTTCGATGGCAGAACAGATACAACCATACCTAGTTTTTTCACTTTATTAATAAGTGAAATCATGCAATCGTTAATATGAGTTATGACCTGCGGCTACTGCTGAATACGTATATAGTGGCTGTATGTAAACCGTTTCATTTTCTGTTGGTTGCGGTATCATTACGGAGAGCCAATTATATGCATTGTACGGGGTATAATCCACAAGTGGTAAATCTACGATTTATATTGTTTTATCTTGGTAAACAACATCTAATTTGTTTAGAGTACTTATCTCGCCCATGTATAGATTTTCTATTGGTGCCATGAACTCCAAATTTCCTGCTAAATTATTAAGATCTTGAGCCACTAATCGTAACATTATAGGAGAAAATTATTTAGGACGAAGTTATCCTCTTTGTAACTCATACAATATGTGAATGAAGTCTTTACGTGACTGAATCATATGGTTTAGACTAGCCTAGGTTCTATGAACATACATAGAGAAATATGGCGTGTAGGTATCCATAGCAATATCATATTTGAGGTTTGGTACTTTATGTAAAATATCAATCATTTTTTTTACTATATGTTCATATTTTTCATTGATCATATATAATTCTTTAAACGAATCAGTACATATGTAAGTATTTTGTTCATGCAGTTTTATACACTCTTTTTGTTCTGACTGTAATCTGTCAATGTCCTCATTCATGATAATTATATCATCTACAGTTATCCAACTTTATTAACCTTTTGTTATGCTGCCCACTATGCCGACCTTTTCGTTCTTATACTGAGTACTGGTATGATGGCATCGTTCTTACCATAAACTCCTAAAATATTTAATATAGTTTGTATATCATTTTCTTGGTTCTCTACTAAAGCCATTTTAAAATTTAAGAGGTCCGTTTTCATATAATTATAGCTATTAAGGATGGTCAGGAGTTGTATAAAAATGCAGAGATCACTATGAAACTTTGTGAATTTGTTCTATAAAGTGTCCTGAATCACCATGAATTTTTTCAGTATTTTTTATCGGTCATTGTTTGAAATGAAT